>PVIR01029355.1:0-21189 GCA_004026965.1 Petromus typicus | reverse complement strand
AGGTGAGGGGAGGCAGGTGAGGAAAGAGAGGCAAGAAGGTTCAGGAGGTGGGCGAGGTAGGGAGCATGAGGAGGAAGGCAAGTGACATGGGGTAGGTGGCAGACAGGTGAGAAGGAGACAGGAGGGGGATACAGGAGGAAGGGTACAGATGAAGAGGATATGGGTAAGGCAGACAGACAAGGGAGAAGACGGGTGAAGGTAACCGATGGGACAGGTATGGGGACAGGCAAGGAGAGAACAGACTGGGGGCGGGGAGGGGACTGTTGCTGCATGCAGAGGACAGGAGGGTGAAGGCTGGGAGCAGGTCCTGGAAAGGGAGGCCAAAGGGCTGGGGGTGGAGCTCAGCAGCACAGGGCCTGCCTGGCAAGTAGGAGGGCCTGAGTTCGACTCCTGGGTACACACATGAACACACACACACACACGCACACGCACACGCACATGCACATGCACACGCACACAGGACATCAGTATGGAGCAGGCCAGGGGCCCAGGTCGGGGACAGATGGGCCATAGAGAAGAGCAAGATAAGGAAGATCAAGACGGTGGAACTGAAAGGGTCACACAGTGAGCACAGGGAAAGGCAGCAAGCAGGGAGGCCTGAGGGCCACCTGAGGGGGCTCAGGACAGGGGCAAGGTGAGGGCCAAGGCAAAGGTGACTTCCCGCTCACCCGCAGCTGCCTCAGGTTCCAGGCCTTGGGGAAGACAGAGGAGGTGCAGCTGCAGTCCTTCAGCAGGAGGCGTTTTTCCTACACACAAGGATGCAGTTAGCCCCATTGGAGGAGGTTAGCCCAGCTGGAGGAAGGGTAGCCCTGAGCCTCGGGCCCGAGGATTTGTCAGTCATAGAGAAGGCTAGAGGCTACCCCACAGCACAGCTGGCAGAGGTTAGCCCACAGGCCGGCAGCTTGGCCACAACAGCTCCACCCGCCACCGCTGCAACTCACCAAGGCATCCCTTGCCTTCTTGAAGGCCCCCATTTCCCGTGGTGATAGAGATAGAAATGTCTCAGGGTGACAGTCTTTCCTGGCCATGGTGGGTTTGGCGGTGGGGACAGGGCCAGCTGTGGCCCAGCCCAGCACCACAGTCGCCAGGAGCCACACTGGGATCCTCATGGCCCTGACCTGACTCAAGTGCTTCCCCAGCTGCATGGCTGTGTTTTATACCCAGGCAGAGTGTGTGATCACCGATGATGCATCTGAAATGAGATTAGCAATGTGGTAACTTTCTCTTAAAAGGCATGAGTGGGTGGAACCAGGGAGTGAGCAGGTGTGGGCGAGGCCAGGTGAGCCTGAAGCTACCTTGGAAGAAAACAGAAACTGAAATTCAGTCCTGAGAGGCGCTAAATCTCTCGTAGTAGTCCCTCAAAAGCCTTCCGCTTGCCAGCCTAGGGCAGTCCCCAGCTGAGGCTGACGTAGAGGACAGGGGTGAGATGGGATTCCTAGAACTGTGGGGGGGCTGACTTGGAGTGTGTAGGTGAGGCCACCTGACTGACAGAGAGGGAGCTTCTGCCATTCATTTAAAATGTTCCTGGCACTTTGGGGGAGACTGAGGCTGGAGGATCACAAGTTTAAACCCAGCTGAGGTGACTGAGTGAGACCCTGATTCAAAATAAAAACAAAAATGAGCTGAGGATGACCCCTACAAGCCCTGGGTTCAATCTCCAGGACTGGGGAGCGAGGGAGAGGACAGAGGAAAGGGAAAATCATAGTCTGTCAAGTACTGGCACCTTCTCCTGTCCTTGGACACCAGGCGCCATGTTTTCTGGCCTTTGGATCTGGGGTAGAACCCCAGGCCCCCTCCCTCGTTCCCAGACCCTTTGCCTTTGCATTGGCTTCCCTGATCCCGCGGCCTGTTGATTCAGATTTAGCCATGGTGAAACAGTCACTTTTCTATAAACTCAAGTTCTTTGTCTCTGAAAATCGAAGAATAAATCTGAGGACAAAAGGAGGAATTCAGGAGAGTGTTTATTAGAAATAATAAGAAAAAAATCTTGGATACCCCATAGGGGAGTGAAGTTCAATTATATTTTATTTATCTCAACCATGTGTGTGTGTGTATATATATATATATATATATATATATATATATATGTGTGTGTGTGTGTGTGTGTGTGTGTGTGTGTGTAGAGAGCAGAAGGGGCTGGAATCCAAAAGTTCAAAAAGAAAACTGTTTATCTGGCATATCTATTTGCCCCAGGTCTGGAGATAAGGAACTCTACTTATTAAACTTTAATGTATTTGGGTGAGTCAGTCCTGGAGGGGAGAGTTCTGGCCCTCTGTTCTACTCTTGCCCTTTTGTCCTTTGTTCTTGTGTTTACCTTTTGCATCTCAGGAGCTTGAACTAGTTCTTAATCTAGCTGGGCTATTTTCTTTTCTTTTACAATTCTAAGCTTCACTGGCTGCATGTCCATCTGTCCTTATCGGAGGCTTCTCTGTCTGTTTATAATAAGTAAACTAACCTACTCCAAGGTCAGCAGTGTCCCTGTTTCTCCAGTTGGAAGATGGCCTATTGCAGGATTCCTCAGCCACTGCATAATCATATAATCCACCAATATATTCCCATAATAAGTAACTCTCCTATAGTTAGACATGTGTCGCTTAAAATGCCTATAATGAGAAATCAGGAAATACAGGGGACCCTTGAAATATGAACTCAATTAATTCGCAAGGGCTGGTTGTAACTCAGATTGGTCAATCTAAGACTCAGTCTCCTCTACACAGCCTTCAAAGTCTCTCTCTTGTATATAGGCAGATCTCAGTGTCCTGAGAGAGACACTGGCCCAGGATTTCTCAATTAACCCCACAAAGTAAAGAATGTATCATGTTTCTTCCAAAACTCTTTGAGGATTAAATCTGTATCTGAGACCATCTGGAACACAAGTGGCTGGCGTTCTGGTTGAAACTCAAGATTTTGTTTGTAAGTTAACACTAAAATTTCAGGGCTGGGGGTTTAGCTCAGTAGTTCCGGTGCCTGCCTTCCAAACCCAAGGACCTGGGTTTGATCCCCAGTAACCAAATATAACAATGTCCTGTGTGGAGACTCACGCCCACCAGCAATCAGTACCACATACCACAGTGCTGGGTGTGGTGGCTCACGCCTGTAATCCCAGCACTCGGGAGGCAGAGGCAGGAGGATTGCTGTGATGTGAGTTTGAGGCTGAGCTCAGGGCCAGCCTGAGCTACAAAGTGAGACCCTGTCTCAAAAAAACCAGAATGAAACTAAACTAAAATTCTAGTCATATTCCAAGTTGTTTATATGTTATGCTAGTTATAACTTGAGGATCTACTATAACAAGAATTCTTTTGAGGTACTATCTCACTATGTCCCCAACTCCTCCTGCCTCAGCCTTCTGAGTGCTAGGATTATAGGTGTGCACCACCACTCAAGGAGGCAATATGATCTTACTGACCAAGTCATCGTTAGGCAGTGCATGCCTGTCTATTCTGTGCTTTGTCCTCTAGAGAAGACTGACTAATGTGGTGATCATGCCCATTTTACTGATGGCATAACTGAGGCCCATGGAGGCAATGACAGGGTTGGAGTGTGTGTCTACCCTCTCAAGTGTACTGTCAAAGTGCAGCGGCAGGTGCTCAGCTCCCTCTGGGTACCCTGGCTCAGATGAGGGGGTCCTCCACTAGGGACTGAAGGGGGATCCTGAGGGGTAGGAATGAGGAGAACTTTCTCTAGGCTGGCAGTCGCAGTCTGACTGCTGCACTTATAACAATCACGGAGCAGCAAGCAATTGCTGTGATGTGCAGGCACCCTCATATTTTTCATTCCTTTATTTCTTTTTTTTAGTCCTTAGCTGAAGAAAGTTATTAATCATACTCTTCAGCTCATAACACAGCATCACAATTGGTCCATAAAAGACCCTCTAAGGTGTAAGTCCCCACCCCCACCCCCACCCTCCCCCTCACTGATATCCACTTTAATGCACTTGATATATAGCAGCAAAGATGAGCCTTTGTAATTTGTGACTTTGTGTGTACATGTGTTTCCAATTTACATAAATGAAATTGTGCTATAAATCTTGTATTTCTTCCTTAAAGAAAAGCTACATTTCTGAGATCTCTCCATATAGCTCAGACATTGAGTTCCCTGTTCCTAATTGTTGCATTTTGGTGCAAGGTGTGCCTCTACTTACTCACTCCCCCAATGTGGACACTGAGGTTGCATCCGGTGCTCTGTCATCATAGACTACACCTGTCTTCTGAGTGGGAGGTATTTTTGTTTTTTTGAGACAGGGTCTCACTTTGTAGTTCAGGCTGGTCCTGAACTCAGCAATCCTTCTGCCTCTGCTTCCTAAGTGCTGGGATGACAGGTGTGAGCCACCACTCCCGGCCTGAGTGGGAGGCTTTCTAGAGTGTTCTATAGTCCACCCCTGGTGCCTCCTACCATCACATGCCTGCCTCGCATTGGTTCTCACTTGTAGGCACAGTGGGCCCTCCCGCCATCCTGACAACTTCCCATGGTGTGAGTCCGAGGTATTTCTACTGTAGGCATGCAGAACAGACTAAAAGCAATGGATCATGGTGGTGCATACCTCTAACCCGGCATTCAGGAGGCTGAGGCAGGAAGATCATCAGAGGTTTAAGGCCAGCCAGAACTACATCGTGAGATCTCATCTCAAAACAAAACAAAACAAAACAAAACACTAAGAAATATCAGAACTGATTCCCCAAGGAGCAGTTCTCAGCCAGGGGGTGTTGAGAGCCAGAGAATATAGACTGTGTCTTCCTCATTCCACAGTGGGTCGATTTTTTTTTTTAATTACCAGAAGTTGAACCCTAAGCATCATCTATGCTAGGTGAGTGTTCTACCACTGAGATACATCCTCAGCCCTTCTTACTTTATTTTGGAACAGGATCTTGTGAAGTTGCTTAGTTTGGCCTCCAACTTGTGATCCTCCTGTCTCAGCCTCCTGAGTAGCTGAGTCTCTGCATCCATAGATTCCACCAACTATGGATTGAAAAAGCATTTTATTTATACTAAACATGTACAGACATTTTTTTGGTTTGTTTTTGGATTGTTATTCCTCAAACAATGCATTTACATTGCATTAGGTATTATATATAAATGACATGGAAGTGATTTAAGGGGTACAGAGAGAAGTGCCTGGGCTCCATGTGAGTACTGCATCATTTTATAAGGGACTTGAGCCCTGTGGCCTTTGGGATCTGTGAAAGGTCCTGGAATAAGAGCCTGCAGATACCCAGGGACAACTGTAGATGCTGTTGAATGCTTAAGATTTGGTTACTACAATGAATAACCCAAATTTTCACTTATTTACAGGGGGACTAGGGGTTAAAACCAGAACTGTCACCCTTGAGTTGCAGCCCCAGCGCTTTTTTGGCTTTTTGTTTGAACGAGGGTCTCATTAAGTCCTAAAGCGCTCAGCCTGGTGCTTCAACCTCCCCCACGCTAGGATTGCAGCTGCGTGCTTGTTCTGTTTTAGCTCAGTGCTGGGTGGGGCTCGTGGCTCTCTCGGTGGCTTCCCAGGTCAGAACACTCACTGTTGTATCCGTTTCCTGACCTCTGGAAGTGCTTGAGGTCCCTGTAGTGTGGCACTAGTTTGCCTTCCCACCACTGAGATCCGACTTAGGCATGATATGTGGGATCCTGAGTCTGAGCCCTGCACAAAAGATGAGACTTTGGAGATATGGGAAGAGAAGAGCATATACTGCGTGTGGAAGGTATATAAATAATTTGTGGGCAGAGGGCAAACTGGTAGTTTGAAAACATTTTAAGCTGAACGTGGTAGAACATGCCTGTGATCCTAGCAACTAGAGAGGTGACGGCAGGAGGATAAGAAGTTCAAGGGCAGCCTGAGAAACTTAGTGAGAACCTGTCTCAAAATAAAAAATAAAAAGGGTTGAGGATGTAGCTCAGGGGCAGAGCACTTCTGGATTTAATATCTGGTACCAAAAAGGAAAAATAATTTTTTTTTTTGAGACAGGGTCTTGGTTTTGTAGTTCAGATTGGCACTGAGCTCATTATGTAGCCCATGCAAGCTTCAACTCATAGCAGTCCTCCTGCCTCAGCCTTTCTAGTGCTGGGATTACAGGCAGGAGCCACTACGTGTGGTGTGTGGTACAGATTGCTGATAAGTGTGAATCACCACACCCAGCTTTGTGGTATATGCTTACCAGAGATAAACTCTGGTTTTGCATTTGCAAGGCAGATGCCAGAACCACTGAGCTAAATCCCTGGCCCTGGAAAAATAATCTTTGACATTTTTTTTATCATTTCCCTATGGAGAAGTCTGTCCTGTTCCCTGGGATCTGGGCTGCGCTTACTTGTTCATGTGTAATTATAGCTTTGAAGGCCAAGTCAGGAAAGTTACCTTCTGCTTGGCTCTCTTATGACTCCCATTCTAGGAAAAGCTAAGTGTCATGTGGATGACTGCTCTGAGAGAACACATCACGTGACGTCAACTGCCAATCATGTATGTGAGCCAGCACTGAGGCCCAGCCTAGCTCTCAGGTCCCCTGTACTGTGGTGAGGGCTCAGTCACCTGGAATCTCTACCTCACTATGGGCTCTGTGGAGTCACTTAGCAAAATAATTATAGCATACTATATACGTATAAACAACCTTATTTTATATGCAAATAGACACCCTGTGCATATGTATGTGATTACAATTAGTATGTAATGATTACCCCACACTGTGACTCAGCTATGTGCAAGGTGACTAACACTGGGAAAGTTTGAATAGAGTTCTGTTGATGGCCTGGGTAGTTCCAAATTTAAAAAAGAATTAATCTTTATAATACGATATATCTAATGTTCATAATGTACAAGATAATAACTCATTGTACTGGTCAAGTGGACTGGAAACCCTTAAATAGATGGGAAAAGCCAACTAAAAGAAGCCAACATCAAGATGGCACAGATACTGGAATTATCTGATAAGAACTTTAAAGTAACTTTGAGGCAATTGTAAGCAAATTGATGCATTTGGAAAACAAATGTAGAGCAAAATAAATCAGACATGAAAGCTTGAATGTTATATGGTATCCCTTATTTGTGTGAGGCAAAGTACAAAGAAAAGGATATGAGATAGAAAGGAACTGGAGGACAGGCTTTGTCCAACAGGAAAAGTGTCTAAAGGAACAAGAAGAGGGGAAGGGGAAGGGAAAGAGAAATGAGAGGAAGAAAGATATGCCAGGTGCAGGAACCTAATACCCAATCAATATAAACACTATCAGGGGCCCGGGGATTTAGCTCAGTGGTTCCAGCTCCTGCCTTGCAAGTACAAAGTTCTGGGTTCGATCCTCAATCACCACATACAATAACGATGTCAGGCATGGTGACTCACACCCACCAGCAATCAGCACCACATACCTAGTGCTCGGAGGCAGAGGCAGGAGGATTGCTGTGAGTTCAAAGCTGAGCTCAGGGCCAGCCTGAACTACGAAGTGAAACCCTATCTTAAAGAAACCAAAAAACCACAACACTATCAGGCATAATTTGTGCTAAAACAAGTAGTATTAAGAACTATGAAAGGGGCGGAGGGGGAAGGAAGGATAACGGGATTAAAAGAGAAAAGCTATAATATATACATGTTATCACTCCTCAAGATGATTGTGAACTGCATGAATTACAAATATATACTAATAAAATACAATAAAATAGACTTTTCAAAAAGGCAAAAAAAGAAAAAAGATAAAGTAACCACAGTAAACATGCTTCTACAAGCAGTTACAAACACTTTTGAAACAAATAAAAAACTAGAAAGTCTCAGTAAAGAAATAGAAGATGTAAAACACTGGACAGTTTTTGCTGCAGGCTGATTGCTGGGACCCTCTTAATCTTGGAGTGGTCACCCCAGGGAGGGGCCCTGGGTCCTGAAGGAGATGGAGCAGGTGTCAACTAGCTGGAGAAAACAGGAGCAGAAACAGAGAAGAATGCAGTCCACTGTGGGAAAGGACACTTATGCTTCTTTACGTGGGAAGCAAGGGCTATTCTTTTGTTTTGTTTTGTTTTTGTGCTGGAGGTTGACACCAGGACCTTCACAACAAGGTACATCCTTAGCCCTTTAAAATTAAAAAAAATTTTTTTTTGACATAGGGTCTTGCTAAGTTGCCTAGGCTGGATTTAAACTTGTCATCTGCCTGCTTCAGCCTCCCTGAATACAGATATTACAAACATGCAGCATCACATCCAGCTTGAATTACTGTTTTGTTTTTTTTTTTTTGTACCTTGAATCAAACTCAGGACTTCTTCCTCTTCCTCCTCCTCCTCCTCCTCCTCCTCCTCCTCCTCCTTTTCCTTCTTCTTATACAGGGGATTGAACACAGGACCTTGTGCTTGGCCGGCAGGAATGGCACCACTGAGCTACACCCCTGGCCCCTGAGTGACTTCTTGATATGACAATGGGCCTGTCTTTCTGAGAAGCAAGTAGAAAAACCACAAGCTGCATAAGTTTTATCTAGGCTAGAGAGTTCTCTTTGAATATATTTGAATTAAGGAAGAAACACAATGCTGCTTTGATCACAATACAAAGAAGAAAAAAAGAAAGAAAGAAGAAAAAACATTTGAATAAGAAACAAAAAGAAAAAAAGGGCTGAATGAAAATTTTAGATCTGGAAAATACAAGAACTAAAGTAAAACTTGCTGGAAGAGCCATATAACAGACTGAAGATAATAAAAGAATCAATGAGGGCCAGGGATTTAGCTCAGTGGTTCTGGTGCCTGCCTTGTAAGTGCAAGGTCCTGGGTTTGGTCCCCAGTAGCCCATACAACAATGCTGGGCATGGTCTCACACCAGTAATCCCAGCACTCAGGAGGCAGAGGCAGGAGGATTGCTGAGTTCGAGGCTGAGCTCAAGGCCAGCCTGAACTACAAAGCAAGACCCTGTCTCAAAAAAAAAAAAAAAAAAAAATTAGTGAATTTGAAGATAGAAATTATCCATTCTGATCAACAGAGTGAGTACCAAGTAGACTAAAGACTGCAATAAAAGAAAATATATTTTAAAACATGAAAAAAATGTCAGAGACCATTGGACAATAACAACAACAACAAAAATCTATCCACATCACTACAGTTTCAGGAGAGCAGAAAGATAGGTCTGGGAAGAAAAAAAAAATTTTTTTTTTGAGACAGAGTCTCGCTTTGTGGTTCTGGCTGCCTCTGAGCTCAGCCTCAAACTCACATCATAGCAATCCTCCTGCCTCTGCCTCCTGAGTGCTGGGATGACAGGCATGAGCCACCATGCCCGGCACTGTGATATATGGTATTGGTTGCTGCTGGGGTGAGTCTCCACGCCCAGAATTGTTATATGGTTACTGGGGATCGAATCCGGGTCCTTATGCTTGCAAGACAGGCGCCAGAACCACTGAGCTATATCCCCGGCCCAGAAATATTATTTTTTTCCTTTGTCTGGATTAGATTTTTGTAGCTCTTTTTTTTTTTTTTTTCTAGTTTGTTTGATTGTTGTCCAGGATGACCTGGGATTTCTGAGCTCAACCCCTGGGTCAGCCTCATGGGTGTCTGGGACTACAGGTACATCCCTGTTTAAAAAAAAAAAAGCACAGTCTTTTAAACAACAAAATGATCAATTGGAATTTTTTTGTAATGGAGTTCATCAAGATAGAAACTTTTACTGTAAACAGGATAAGAAACAAGTCACTATCTGAGAAAAAACATACATATGATCTTCCTGTCTCAAACTCCTGGAGTGCTGGGATTATAGGAGTATACATACCTAAAATACAGCGCGTGATTGTTTATTTGTTGTAGAGAGGGTCTTGCTATGTAGCCCAGGCTGGCCTTGAACTCACACTGATCCTTCTAAATCATCCTCCTGAGAAAGAGAGCTGGAATTACAGGCTTACACCACTATTCCTGGCTATAATAGTTTTTAAAGATCAAAATATAATAGGTGAGCATGGTGACACCAGCCTGTAATCCCAACTACTCGGGAGGCTGAGGCAGAAGGATTATGAGTTCAGGGCCAGCCTGAGCAATTTAGTGAGTCTGTATCCAAAAATAAAAATGGCTGGGGGAATGTAGCTCAGTGTGAAGCCCCCTGGGTTCCATCCCCAGAACTGAAAACAAAAGAAAAAGTCAAAGAATACTAAAAGAAAAAATTCCATGCCTTTTTAATTTGTTTTTTTGAGACAGGTCTTGTTCAGATGGCCTTGAACTCATTGTGTACCTCATGCTGGCCTCAGATTCATGGGGATCCTCCTGCCTCAGTTCCAGATGTTGGGATTACAGCCATGTGCCTCAATCTCCGGCCAGTTTTGAGACGGTCTTGCTTTGCTGTTCAGGGTGGCCCTGAACTCGCTTTGTAGTCCAGGCTAGCCTCAACTCACAGCAGTCCTCCTGCCTCTGCCTCCTGAGTGCTGGAACTACAGGAATGAGCCACTAGGCCCTGCACTGTGGTATATGGTACCGATTGCTGATGGGCGGGAGTCATCGCACCTGGCATTGTTGTACGTGGTTACTGTGGATCGTACTTGGGACCTTGCACTTACAACGCAGGCACTGGAACCACTGAGCTAAAGTCCTGGCCCAAATACCTCTTAAGTGATTGTTTCCTTTACCCTCTGATATCAAATGCAGATTCACACACGTATTCTAGTTCTTCTTGCTTTTCTAGTTACAGACATGGGGTCCTACATTTGCTAACAGTTGGCATTTTTCATTCAGCAGTGCTCCCGGTAGTGAACCGATCCTAGGTGGTCCAGGTCACTCAGATGGGTGCCGAGGTGAGCAGGAGAAGCTGAGGAACCCGAGCCGAGCTGGGTCTTCTACCTCCCTTGGCTAGGTACCCCCATGCCAGCCTGACCCCTTGGATTCTCAGAACCCATGGGGTGCTGTCCTCAGCATGTTCGTGTCCCCTCCAAGTGCACGTGGTAGGGATGCAGGAGGGAAAATGGACCATGGGTAGAAACTGGGCTCTAATTAGATAGGAGTAAGAGGTCGGAGGGTGCTATTACCCAGTGGGTGACAACAGGTGACCTTTATGTTCTGTACATTTCAGAAAGTTAGAGGGGGGGAGGGTTCGGGATGCTTTCGCCATGAAGAAATGGGGAATGTTTGAGGAGACAGATCATGCATCTAGGCACACATTGTATCAAAACATCTCATGGACCCACCGGTATGTACACATGTTAGGGTTCCATGGGTCTGTTAAAGTAAATTTAGCAATAATAAAAGAATGCACGTGTTGACAACTTAGTCCTCCAAAGTGATGCTCTTAGGAGATGAGGCCTTTGGCAGATGACTTGGTTATTGTGGGAGGGGAATGGAAACAGGAAACTGGGTTGGTAAAAAGGATTCAGGAGTGGACAGGGGGAAAGGAAAGCGGACAGTGGGGGTTGGAAGTAGCAGGGACCGAGTCAGCCACACCCTGTCCGCCTGACCGTGCAGCTCACCTTCCTGCCCACCATGTGGGGACGTTCACCCGGACGTTCACCCACGACATGGCCTGTGACTGGGACACCCCAGTGCTGTGGCCTCTCTCAGCAGCGTGACCCTGAGGGTGAGAAGCAGCAGCTGCTCCAGTCAGCAGGGTCAGGACGGCCCCACTGGCCCCACGGCTGGGTGGAGGGATGAGTGAAGAAGACATGGCGGGAAGAGGGGCTCTGGGGCTGGGCAGGGACAGAGTGTGGGGCTGGTGTGGTCGGGAAGGAGGCCTCAGGCAGCTCTGCCTCAGCCTCCTGCAGTGGTGTTGCTGCTGGAAGGTCCAGACCAGCTGTCGACTTCTTGGGTCTGAGCCTCTGGAATTTGCTGGTGTCTGTTTGTAGCACCGGCCTCAACCACGGTGTCTGTCTCTGTGTGTCTGTTTTGACACCTCTAAGGACATGTCCGTGGCTCCTAAGGTTCCCCAGGAACAGCTTTTGGCCTTGCTTCATTGTTTTGAAACAGGATCTCACTATGTAGCCCAGGCTGGCCCGGAAGTCCTGCCTCAGCCTCCTGAGTGCCGGGATGTTGAGAACCACCCTGTTTGAAAATTACAAGGTCAAAATTGACCAGGCCTTTCCGCCTACAGACAGACTTTAGACTTGACTTTTATCTTCATCTCTGGTAACCACAGAGACTCAATGGTCCCACATGCTGTGATGCTTCAAGACAAAACTACACCAGATCTCTCCCTTCTCAACGACTATTACTGACATCTGCCTTATCCCAAGAGATGCTCATCTATATAACTTCTCTAGGACTATTGTTGGTGTGCCCCTACCTTCCCGGATATTTTAAAACATAGATAATAAAAGGTGTGGTAGGCTGGGGTCCAGAGTCCTTGCCGCCCAGAATAACATAGATCAGACCCAAGCTCAGTTTTCTCTCAGTCTCATTTCTACATAATTATTAATTATTTCGCCGTGTGCCATAAACTCACAAGAGACTAGAACTTAATACAAAAGTTCTAGTTACATTCCCTTCCCCTGTTTACCACACTGGGATTATAAGTGTGTATCACACACCTGACTTGATTATATGATGTCTGATTCACATAATAGCTATTTTAATCTTGGGATGTGGATATTTCTATTGCTTCCATTTTATAAGTGAGGAAACTAACACCTCAGGAAGAGATGTTCTTTCAAACTTCAGTTGATATCAGGCAATTCTGGGACTGGGGCAAGGTTCTATTATAGTATCAGTTGTATGAATCACTGTGGTGAGTGTTAAAATGTAGATTCTGAATCAGGAGGTCTGGAATAGGGCCTGAGACTTGGATTAATTTCTTGCTTCTTCCTTTCTTTTCCATTTTTCTTACTTTCAAGGCTGAATCTTGCTTTGTTGCTCGAGCTGACCTCAGACTCTTGGACTCAAGTGATCCTCCTGTCTCAGCCTCCCGAGTGACTAGGACTACAGGAACATCTCTAGCAAGAGACTCAGTGATTCCTTTTTTCTTTTTCCTGAGACAGAGTCTCACTACATAGTTCAGGCTGGCCTTGAACCTGGAGTATTCGTTCCTCCTGCTTCAGCCTCCCAAGTTCTGGAATGACAATTGTATGCCACTACACCCCCAGCTTCAGGAACTCTTTGCTGCTTGACAGACTGTAGGATTTTCTGCCTGGTCAGTATGTGTCTGGCACTGTCTT
This sequence comes from Petromus typicus, assembly GCA_004026965.1. Lineage (NCBI taxonomy): Eukaryota > Metazoa > Chordata > Mammalia > Rodentia > Petromuridae > Petromus > Petromus typicus. Next base: position 8,130 of record PVIR01029355.1, on the reverse strand, counting down.
GGAGCAGGAACCACATCTGCAGAGATGCAGAATGTCTGACACTTTCTCACAATGAGGCCGAGGCTGTCGGTTTGTGAGCCATGCTGAGGAACAAGAGTTTTAACCATTCCAGACACAGAGCGGTGATTCTCGATGTGTGGTCCACACTGACAGCATCACTGTTAATTGAGAACTTGATAGAAATGCAAATTCTCCAAGCTACTGCATCAGCTCTTCTGGGGTGGAGTCCAGCAACCTGTGTCCTATCAAGATGACAAGTGATTGGAAGGTATAGCGGAGTTGGCAAACACTGGCAGAGTGCATGATTAGACCAGTCACGTCTGGGACGGCAGCCCAGACCTCCGGTGAACCTGACCTGGCCAGGGGACCCGCCCCTGCAGATTAGAAGGTATTGCAACAGCTGAATTTGGAATGTGACTCTAGGGCCAGGCTGGGGAAGCCCAGGTGGGTGGTGGCTGGAGAAATGACAGACAGGATTTGAAAGGGAAACGGAAAGGAAGCTGGAGCAAGAAGCTGGATATTCTGCTAAAAAGAGCGCTTACTGGAAATCCTCAGATCCCATGGTGTGGGGGAAGAGAGGAAGTTGCCCTGACTCACCCCTATTTTCTAGCGATGGTGAAAGTACAAAGTAAGGAGGTAGATGTTTTTAAAGAAATCGGGGCACGGAGGAGGCCTTCTTTGGAATCATCTTAGGGGACACATGTAGGAGTGTGGGGGGTGCCAGAACAAAGATGATGGGTTTGGATGACTTGTCTCACACGCCCCCCGGGCTAATGATGACAGGGACTATGTTTCACGAAATGTGCCAGGTGCTTTATACCTGTGATTATGGAGGTTCCCCAGACAGCCCTATGCAGGATCCTTCTGCTCTGGCTGCTGGTGAAACTGAGGCTTCATTGTAACTGTCACCCCTCCCCCTCCTTCCCTTCTTTTCTCCTTCCCTCCCCTCTCCTCTCTTTTCTTTTCCTCCCCCCACCACAACCATACCATTTTCAATAATCAGCAAAAACTGCTGGCTATATTTTTTCCCCAAAAATATATGTATTGATTTGCTATTTGGTCACGTTACAGTGGCTTTTTTCTTCTTTTAATCCAATGAGTTGGACACTTCATTATTTTTTTCTTTCTGTAATTTTTGAGACAAGGTTTCTATGTATAGCTCAGTCTGACCTTGAACTCCTGAGCTCGGGTGATCTTTCTTCCTCAGCTTCCTCAGCAGCTGGGACCACAGGTCGGCATCATCGTGCCTGATTTAAAGGCAATTTCTCTGGGGGATATTAGGATGGAACCCCAGTCTTCCCAGCTGTGAGGCGAGACTTGAACCACTGAGCTACACTCCCAGCCCTGCAGTTTCAAACTGCTTCTTCATTCATCCCTGTCTCCCCTCTTTCCAGGCCCTGTTCCGCTCCTGTGTGTCATCTCCTGCCTGGCTGGCTGGCCCTCCTCCTACTCACCCGGGACCCTGTGCCTGGTTTCTTAGTGGTCAGAGTCAGAAATTCTACTCACCTCCTGTGGTCTGGGATTAGGCCTCTTCACACATCCCTCCACCTGGAACAAACCCAACCCCTGCCGTGCCTGACAGCGTCCTTTGAGGCTGGGGACCTGCCAGGCATCTCATGTCATCCGGTCCTCCCTCCCCATCCTCCACTAGTGGCCTCCCTGCTGCTCCTGCTACCACAGCCCCTCCCTGCTGTCCCTGGCTGCTTGGAGCAATCGTGAGCATTGAGAAGCTCGCAGATCATCCGAGAGGGAGGGAAGGCACGTTGTGAAGCTAAAAGCCCAGAGCAATCTACAAACCCTCCACGATGGCCCTGCTCAGGGGAACCCCACAGCTCTGCTTAGAATCGGTACCTGTCAGGACCGGGCTTTGAGAGCCTCCTCCATCCCGCCTGGTTTCTTCTATAGGGGACTCTAAGTGGTGACTCTCTGCTTTTCTGGCCACCTTTTCTGATGGATCACTTTAAACATTTTAATCTTTTAATCTTTATTTTATTTTTTCAGTCCTACAGACTGAACCTAGGACCTTATGTATGCTAGGTGAGCTCTCTGCTACTGAGCTACATCCCTGGTACTGTTTTATTTTCGAACAAGGTCACACTGAACTTCCCAGGCTGGATTCAAACTCGTCATCCTCCTGCCTCAGCCTGCTCAGTTGCTGAAATTATAAGCTTGATTTTATTTTACTTAAAAAATGAAACCCAAGCTAGGCATAACAGTGTGAACGTGTGATCCTAGCACTTCGGAGGCTGAGGCAGGAGTATCGTCACGAGCCCAAGGCCAGCCTTGGCTAGGTAGTGAGTCAAGGCCAATCTGAACTGGACAGTGAGACCCTGTCTGAAAAAAAAAACCAAACCAACAAAACCAACAACCAATCGAGCAAACCAAACCCACCAACCAACTAAATAAACAACCCCAAACCTCCACTGTCTACTAAGCACATATCCAAGTAAGATAATTTACTTCATTTAATCTCCTCATGCAGAGGGTATCTATCTTTATGGATGAGTATCTAAGGATCGGAAATGTAAGGCAAGTAATCCATGAGACAATTTGCAAGTGGCAAAACCAGACATGATACTCATCTATGTTACATATTTCACATTCTTATCCCTACTTAACATTATATTACATACTTTTTCATAACAGCTTTATCGAGGTATAATTCACATACCATATAATTTGCCCATTTAAAGTGTATAATTCAATGGATTTTAGTAGATTCAGAATGGCAAAACTATTACCACAATCAATTTTAGAACACTTTTATCATCCCAAGAAGAAATCTAATTCTCTGTAGCAGCCCCCCTCCCCACTTCTCCTCAAACCTAATCCTAGGTAATCATTCATCCGTTCCCCACGGAGTGCCCATTTTGGGTATTTCATATAAACTGCACTGTGCAACACGTGGTTTTTGGGGGGTCTGACTTCTTTCCGTTGGCATCTCGTTTTCTAGTTTATTGTCACTGGAGCATGGGTCTGTACTTTATTCCATTTTATGGCTCAACAGTGTCCCACAGTAGGCGCCTTTTGTTTGTCTTGCTGATGGATTTGGGGGTTGCTTCCACTTGCTGCAGTTTGGAACAGTGCCGAGAACAGTTATGCACACGGTTCCGTGCGGATGTGTGTTTGTTTTCCATTCTCACGGGGTTCGGTGGCTCACATGGAGAGAGTAGCTCATTCCCTGAGACTAGCACTGACCCTACTGAGGGCAGTGGGCCCGGAACCTAATCACCTTCTACCAGTTCCACCTCTTAAAGTTTCCCCCACCTCAACAGAGGTGGAACCACATTGGAGATCCAGCTTCTAAAGACGTGGACCTTTGGGGACACACTTGAACCACATCCAAGGCACAGTGCCACCTCAGACCTTGGTCCTTGCCGCTCTACTATCGAAGTGCTCTTTCCAGCCAATCCAGTGCACCGACCCTGCTTTATGCTTCCTGTCAGCACCATCCTGTCTGAACATGTGTGTCACTCCTGCGTCTGTTTATTCTTAGGGTCTCAGTCAGTTTTGGCCTAGGTCTAATTTCTAGAATCTATGTGCCTAGCATGTAATAATTACTTTATGTAAGTATTTTAATTTATAAATTAAAATTTTCTTTTTATGAAAACATGACTATTTTGTACTTCAGTGTTGGTTTTAAAAGCTTTTTTTTCTTTTTTGTCACAACACTCGTAAATGTATTAGTTTGTCTTCATCATTTTCTCTTTTTTGGGGACACAATATCTGATGCTCACAACTTAAAGAGGAGAGATTTATTTAGGCTCACAGTTCCTGGACAGCTCACTCCATAGTCTGGCTCCAAGACACGGCAGCACGGCAGGTGGGGGAATGGCAGAGGAGAAGCAGCTCCTGGCTTGGTGTAGGAAGCAGAGCGAGTCATCAGGTACTTGCAGGCTGCGCCCCCACTGACCCACCTTCTCTGACCAGAATTCACCTCTCAAGTCACTTCTAGCCATAAGCTTATCGATGGATCACACCCTCCATGAGCATCACACCCCCATGAGCCTCGCACCCTACAAAGCCTCCCCTGTGTCCATGTGCAGCTGTGGGGGGATGTCTAGGTATACAGTGTAACAGAGTTCCGCTAGAGTAAACGGATCTTTTTTTATTTTGAGACAGGGTCTTGCTTTGTAGTTCAGGCAGGCCCTGAGCTCACTATGTAGCCCAGGTGAGCCTCAAATTCACCACAATTTTCCTGCCTCTTCCTCCTGAGTTCTTGGATTACCAGATGTAAGCCACCACACCCAGCATTGTGGTATGTGGTTACCAGGGATAGTATTCAAGACCTTGGGGCCGGGGATATAGCTCAGTGGTTCCGGCGCCTGTCTTGCAAGCGCAAGGACCCGGGTTCGATCCCCGGTAACCACATACCATACTGGGCGTGGAGACTCACACCGAGCAGCAACCAGTACCACATACAACAGTGCCTGGTGTGGTGGCTCACGCCTAATCCCAGCACTTGAGAGGCAGAGGCAGGAGGATTGCTGTGATGTGAGTTGGAGGCTGAGCTCAGGGCCAGCCTGAACCACAAAGTGAGACCCTGTCTCAAAAAAAAAAAAAAAGAATTCAAGACCTTGTGCTTGCCAGGCAGATGCTCGAACCACTGAGCTAAATCCCTGGCCAAAAAAGAATCACTTTAAAGGAAAAATCCTGAGAGAGGGAGAGGTGGAGGGAGGGAGAGAGAGAGAATGATTATAGAGTACTGGTTTATGCAGGAATTGATGGTACAGTCCACAGATAGGATTTCTTATCTCTTGTGGAAACCCTAATTTTGCTTTTAAGGCCTTTCCATTTATTGGATGAAGTCCATCCAGATCCTGAAGGATAATCTTCTCAACTTAATTCAGTTGATCCTAGATTTAACCACATCTGCAGAGACACCTGGAATCGTCATTAATGGGATAACTGGGTACTGTGGTCTATGCAAGTTGATGCGCACATGTAGCCATCACATCAAGACAGAATTGACATACAGCAAGCGGCACACACTGAAAATGTGTCATGACGAATTTTGACATCTGTGTACACCTGCCTAGCTCCCTCCCTGGGAAGTGAGGGATCTACTTGGTGACTGTAGAAAGAGCTTGCACCTTTCTGGAATTTTATAATAGACATTTGGAGCTGAATGGATAATGTACAGCAGAGCGAAATAACTTGGCAATGTTTACACAAGTAGGAAGTGCTGATGCCAAGCTCTAAATCCACATCTGCTGGCTGCCGAGTCCTGCTCCCAGCCTGCCATCTCTCACGTGATGGAATCTTCCGGGGGACAGAGAATGTCAGCTCCTCGATCACTGAGAATTTAGATACTCTGATTTCGTTCCTCCCATTCCCGCTTCCCCTGGTCCTGCCGTGCATGGGCCTTGAGTGAGTGGGGGCTATGGTTTCTGTGTGTGCTCTTTTAAAATTCAGCTGTTGTCACTGGAGAATATGAGGATAAATTTTTCCCCTCATTACTAGGGATTGAAATCGGGCATTTGGACTGAACTACATCACCACCCTCCCTCTAGAAAAGTGTTTTTTTGGTCGGGGATTCCAGTGATTCCAGTGCCTGCCTTGCAAGCCAAAGGGCCTGGGTTTGATTCCTCTTAACCACGTAGAACAATGCTGGGCATGGGGCCTCATGCTTATAATCCCAGCCCCCAGGAGGCAGAGGCAGGAGGGTTGCTGTGAGTTTAAGGCTGAGTTTAGGACCAGCCTGAACTACAAAGTGAGACTCTGTCTCAAACAACAACAACAACAACAACAACAACAACTAAAAAGAAGTGTTTTTTATTTTGAGATAGGGTCTTGGTAAGTGGTTAAATTTCCCAGGCTGGGCTTGAACTTGAGATCCTCTTGCTTCAGCCTGCCAGAGCCGTGGGATTATGGCAGTGTGCTGCGATGCTTGGTTGAGAAGTTGGATCCCTAAGAGCTAACTGAACAGGAGGGCTTCCCTTGCTGATGGGGATGAGAGGCAGCGCTGTAAGAGCTGCTTTGTGTAGCATTCCGTTGACTTGGGATCTCTCCCTTTTGCCTTTTGGGAGAAAGAAACAAAATCTCCTGGTTAGCTGCTGATATCCCGATGTTGAATCTCCCAGCTTTGGGAGAAAGAAATTCCTCTTCTTTATGAATCAAGTCTCAAGCTGCACAAAACAATGGTTAAGAAATTCATCTCTTCTTTGCATCTTTCCTCTGGGCACTTCCTGTGTCTCTGTCTACCTTGTTGGGTTATCAGATTGTGAGGTCCAGGCTCCAGCTCCAGCTCCAAGTAAAGAGCGCTGGGAGTTGGCTGGGTGGTTCGTCTGGCTTCTCCTGTGCTCACTCCTGAGGCTGCAGTTACCTGGTGGCTTAGCCAGCCAGGTCACGCTTTCCTGGTGATCCTTTGACATCTGCTGGGTTTTCTTCCGGGGTGGGGAGAATATTTCCAGGAGCTTGAGCACTTAGCAAGCCCGTGTGTCAATGGGCCTGTTGGCCAAAGCCTGTGACATGGCCAGACCATAGTCAGTGTGGGAGAGAACCGCATGGCGCTTCCGCGAGGTTGGTTCTTTAGAGCTCCGTGGATGAGTCCTCTTCACTCCTTGGACTGTCCTTTCCATTCCAAGGCAGCGCAGTTTGTCATGAGGGAGTGACCCTTGGTGCCAGATGAGTGGGTTGCTAGGCCGGCTGTAAGCTGTGTGACTGACTCCGTTGCTCTGTGCCTCAGTATCCTCACCTGTGAAATGGATTCTGATTGTTTTCTCCATCCTTTCTGGGGGCGGTTGCTATTTTGGAGTGTTCTGTCTCCAGTGTGAATGGATCGGTTTGCTGGAATAGAGAATGGCTGTGGGGCAGATCGATTTCTCTCCTGTATAAAATGAGCCAGAGGTAGGGCTAGGATTATCTGCACAGTGTTGTCAGGAATCCATGCTCTTGCTAGCCTTCCGCTCTGCCCTCCTCAGTATAACAGACTCTGGTCTCAGTTTTGCTTTTTCGATCATCGAAGCTGTTGGAGCTCTAGCCATAACATTTATATTCAAAGCAAAGTATGAAAAGACATGAAGGGCGTTTGTGAACGACCTATTTCCTTTAAGAAATTTTTCTGGGTCCTCTACCCAAAGATTTGAGTTCGTTTGCCTGTCTTAGATATTTTCTCATCCCTAGGACACAATACCTGAAACCTACGGAGGAGAGATTTATTATGACTCGTGTTTTCAGCCCCTGTTCTGCTGACTCCGAGGCAGAAAGGGCCTGATGCAAGGTTCATGTCAGCCAGGGAGCTGAAACCATAGGGGGAGCTGGAGAGGGAAATAGACCCTTCTGGGCTGCACCCTCAGCAATGCACCTCCTCCAGCCCCACTGGACAACAGACTCAGCGCTGGATGAGTCACCGTGAGGACTGTCCTCATGGCCGCCATGATCCAACCACCCTTACAAGGCCGCACCTCTGAGCGCATGAGAATTTGGAGGCTCATTCTTGATCTAAATCATAATAGTGCCCTAGCTTTCCTAGCTGGCAGGGAGTCTGATAAATATCCTTTAGTCAAGCACATTACCATCTGTAATTAAATCAGGGCTCTGTTACTAAGGAAAAGGTGCAGGATGGGACGGCCCTGGCAACCAGCATACTCTGCTACACATCTGCAGCCAGGTGGTGAGAGAGCAGGTGTGGAGGGCAGAGATGCCAGGGTGAGGAGCATTTTGCACCAGAATGCCAGTTCTGTGAGAACAAAGATTTCTGTGCGTTTGTTTACCTGGTGCTTAGAATAATGCCTAGCTCACAACCGACATTCAATAGACTTTGAATGGACATGGCCCTGGCTAACCCTCCAAGGAGCGGAAAAACTCTTACAATTGTTTTAAGCATGGTGGGAATCTTAATGAGAAGTATGTGCTGTTTCTTCCTCAGTTACGTGTTTTATAAATTGTCACTCACGGAAGAATTATAGCAGCAACATAAAGAGCACCTGTGTCGGCCGCCCCTGGGCTTATAGCTGGTTTTACTTCCCTTTCTCTCTCTCTCCCCCACTTGAAAGTAAGTTGTAAATGTGACAACAATGCAGGACTAAATACTTCCATTTCTCCAAAAAAGCAAGAACATTCTCTTACCTGAATACAACACTCTACATTGTTAACATTTTTGTAACAGCATCAACACGGTACTATCTA
>PVIR01029354.1:0-21173 GCA_004026965.1 Petromus typicus | reverse complement strand
ATTTTTTTAAAATAACATTTACTATAGTATTCTGAGGTTATAGGCTGGGAATATTAAGTGTGTTTTGGCAACTGGGAGTTTTGAGTGTTTCCAGGTCTCCTCTGAATGCCACCTTCCCTTTGCTAAAACAACCTCTGCAGGGACCTAATCTTCAAAGGATACCCTGCCAAGGCATTTTCTTGTCACTGTAAACCCAGGGTGAGCCTGAGCTCTGCACAGTGCTCTTGCAGCTGGGTGGGCCTGGCGGTGTTGGAACAGCAGAGTGACTCTACTCCTTCCCACCTTGACTTTTACCGGCAAAGATACTTCCCGAAGTTCTCTTGGCCTAGAATGTCCTCTCTCTAGAGGCCTGATGTGTGAATGATTCAAATAGTTCTAAGTACTTCTGGTTTCTTTTTTGTTGGTTGTAGCCAAACCTGGAATTAAATCAACATTTTCTCTCCCAAGAGCTCTGAGCTTGGGTTTGGACTGCCAAGTCCTGATGCCTGATGATCCATTAGTCTGCAGAGCTTGTAGAATCTCCAGCAAAATAACACTGGGAGGAGAACAGGATGTCTACAGTCCCAGACATCCCAGTCTCTGCTCAGAGACACTGAAGTTTGACATCCTTCATATTGAAAATTAAGAATGGGGAAGAGGTTACAGTGAATCCTCCTGAATAAGACAGACTAGGACTCTTGATAGAACTGCGCCTTCCTTTTTCTCTCTCCATGTCACAAGTGTAGAGACAGCAGGTAGTCTCCTGAGTTACTGCTTTCTTCCTTAGATTGAACTCTTGGCTCTGCTGTTCACAAGCTCTGTGACCTCGGATAGCTTATTTAATGTCTATAAACTGCAGCTACTTAATTTGCAAAATAGAATTGCCAGCCGGACTTGGTGGCACATGCTTATAATGCTAGCACTCTGGAGGCTGAGATGGGAGGATCACTGTGAGTTCAAGGCCAGACTGGGCTATGTAGTGAATTCAAGGACAGCTTTCACTGTGAATCCCTGCCTCAGAAAAATAGTGATGACCATCTTCAAATTAGTTTTACTGCACATTCCTCTAAAACGCCTTCCTTGCATCCCCAGTGGTCCTGTATACTGCAGCCTGCAGGCGGGTATCAAGTGATACTTGGTGCTGAAAGCCATTCCGTCGCTCCTAGAGTAGCCTGCAGCTCTTTAAGGGTAGATTTTCTCTATCTGTCTCTTGAGGTCCTATAAGAATTCCTGGCAAGCAGTGCACATCACCTGCTACAGAGACTTCACTTCTCTAATGTGTCTACAGAAGCATTTAACTCCTTCCTCTTTGAAATTGCTTGGGTCTGAAGTGATGAGTGCTAATTGTTTATTCTTCTTGAAATGACAGTTCGTATTGTTGTTCTTTTTCTATATAAAGAAATCCTGATTTTTATTTCATTTTATTGGAGTTCCTGGAAAGCTTATGCTTAAGTAGCTGTTTCACATTTATTTTTCTTTCTTACCTGTTTCTGTTTAAAAGTGGTTGTCAAGAAATCCGTGATGGGAAGGAGGAAGTCAAATGGTGGTGCAGTCTGGGAGTTCCCAGCTTTCTGCCCTCGATGGCGTCAGGATGTGGGTCCTGCTGAGGAGTCGGAGAATTGGGGGGAAGCCATGGTCCTGTTGCCCCCATCTCTGCTGTGATCACGTGCAGTTCACAGGTTTCCCAGACTCCCGAGTGTTTCCATCTAGCATCGGAGTGAAACTTTTGGTGCCCTGATCTCAGTGTTGAAGTCTGGATCTTGAGGTCAAAAATGATACTCCCAAAGGTCTGATGCTCCCCAGAGTGTGACAGATACGTATGTGTGCAAGGCAGAAGTGAACCCGAGAATGTGTGTTCAAACCCATCACAACACACTTCCGGATGTTATAAGTAGTCATGCCACAGGACTTGCTTTCTGCTACAGGCCCCCTAGCGAGTGTGAAAGAGGCCGTTTGGCGGGATCCCAGTCCATGCAGCGGATACACTCAGACTTTCCTCTGTGTCTGTCTGTATTCTTTATTTGTTTGTTTTTTTCTCACGCCATTACAAAGGGATTCAAAAGTCTTTGCACAAGAGAAGTGCTGCCCTCCAGAATACATTTTGTACAACTTGTCCTGACACAAAAATTATAAACCAATACTGCCGTTCCTTCTCCTTTAGTCTAGCTTTTCTGTTAGACCGAAGCTGAGTCGGTGTGACCTTGCCTGCCACCCAGGCCAGACCACAAGCCGTCCATGACTCACCCCAGCCTGGGTTTCTGCCTCTCCTCTCCCTCTCAAGGAGCCCTCCGGGAGTCTCATAAATCTAAACACAAGTGCCCATCCCTGTTCCTTAGCGGATGCTGCCCCCTCCCATTTTTCTTTGTCCGATGACCTCTTCTCCGTTCTAGAGCAAACAGATAGCACCAGCTGCAGGAATCTACATGAACTGTGGTGAAAATGTCACTGGACACAAGCTGTGTTGCTTAACTCATTTTTACTGAACACGGCCTGTTCACTAGGCTTAAAATACCAGAGGGGGGAAACTGAGGCCAGGGGCCCGGCTCAGCATCCACACACCTTTAAACGTGTGTGTGATTATAGTTTCATTCACTGTTCGCAGTAACCCTGAAGGTGGTTGTGCTGTCACTGTAGACCAGGCCGTGAGCTCTGAGGAGTTACATAATGTTTCTAAGATCCTCGGCGACTCAGTCTCCAGTGGAGTGAGAGCCCTGGCCTGGATCCATCTCACTCTTTACCTGTGTGTTATGCCCTATTGCAGTGGCACACCACAGAAGATGAGGCAGGCCTCCTCTGACCAAGTGCAGAGCAGTAAGAGACATCAGAAAGGAATGATCATGATAATAAGGGAGTCAGGAAGCTATTTCAGTTAGGGGACACTAAAGAGTCAGAGTCACATCCAACAATGTTTTTAATCCATGATTTTAAAAAAATAGACAAAGCCTGGGCCGGGGAGTTAGCTCAGTGGTTCCGGAGCCTGTCTTGCAAGCGCAAGGGCCCCGGGTTCGATTCCCCGGTAACCACATAACAATACTGGGTATGGAGACCCACACCCAGCAGCAACCAGTACCACATACCACAGTGCCGGGCGTGATGGCTCACGCCTGTCATCCCAGCACTCGGGAGGCAGAGGCAGGAGGATTGTGATGTGAGTTTGAGGCTGAGCTCAGGGCCAGCCTGAACCACAAAGCGAGACCCTGTCTCAAAAAACCTTAAAAAAAAATAAATAAATAAAAATAGACAAAGCCAGACATAGTGGTGCTGTAATCCCGGCACTCAGGAAGCTAAGACAGGAGGATCATCCTGAATTCGAGGCCATCTTAGGTTACATAGTGAGTCAAGACCACCCTGAGTGAGACCCTGTCTCAAGAAATACATAAATACAAAAAAGAGTGATAGGGCTGTAAGAGTGATTGGATTCTAAAGGCCGCCACTTTACAAGCCAAGGACATGACTGACCCTGGCAGAGATCTGCAGTGCTCAGACCGGGAATGAAAGGGTGCTAGAGCCGGCTAGCCCTGTGGATAGAAGGAAAAATGCGTTTGGGTCAGAGAGGTGGGTGAGGAGTACCTACACTTGACCCTATTCCTTCTTTTAACAGCCACATGGTAAGGGCTGGGGATTTAGCTCGGCGGCATCACACCTGCCTGCCAAGTTTGCAGTACTGAGTTCAATCCCTGGTACCAAAAAATAAAAACACAACCACGTGGTAGAGGGGCCAGCATGCCTGTTCACTGTCCTTGTTTTCTACTTTGTGTAAAAAGTGCTCCCATGAATCTGACCGTGGGAGACAGGCAAACCCAAGAGCTGGCCTGGAGCCCTGAGTGGAGTCACCAGGCAGCCAGACTTCGATGTGTCCCAACCCTCCCCGTGAGTGCTGCCCAGCCCCTAGCAGTGGGAATTGCTGCTGAAGGTCTCGCGTCCCCTTCACCCATCGCTGTCACAGCTCCTAGAGAAGGGTCTCCTCCCTCAGCTCAGCCTGGACTCAGGGATGATCGGGGGGCCAATGTTAACATACACTCTTTGTCTCTTCCTACCAACGTCCTTCCCATCCTCTGTCAAACTTGTGACCTTTCAGTTCCCATAAGTGTTGGCCGCTGCCTTGGATGCCTAGATGTGCATGCAGCGTCCCTCCTGTGTTGTCAGAACCTCACCCTCTTTGCTTACCCTGCAGGTTCCAGCGTGAACGGCCTGGAGGAGCCCAGCGTCGCCAAGAGGCTGCGGGGCACTCCGGAGAGGATCGAGCTAGAGAACTACCGGCGGTCTGTGAAGCGGGCAGAGGAGCTGGAGGAGGTACCCGAGGAGACGCAGGCCGAGCACAACCTGAGTAGCGTGTTGGACAAGGGCACCGAGGAGGACGTGGCCAGCAGGTCAGCCTGTGCCGGTGGCTTGAAGCCACTGCTTTCCTGGAGCTGTGGCTGTACCAGGGTCCCTAGGAGTGTCTCGAGTGTGGCTTCCAGCCAGTCTCCCTTGGTCAAACTGACTCCTGCTTTCCTGCTCAGGCCTGCGCCAAGGGCAGTTAGTTAGCATTTTGTACTGTGGCTCCTCATTTGTAAAGTGAAGCTAATACTGGAGCCTTCCTTACAGAATCTCTTTGAGGACCAAGTAGGTAGATAGGTACAAAGTATATAATGTGTAAGACAGTGTTTGGCACAGGTATGCACTTGTGGATCTTTTTGGTTTATTATTATTATTTTGGGTTTTTTCGTTAGTACAGGTTGAACTCAGGGCCTTCACAATGAGCTATATCTACTGCCCTTTTTTTTTCTTTGAGACAAGGTCTTGCTGGCCCTGAACTCTCTATGTAGCTGAGACTAGCCTGGAACTCAGCAGTCCTCCTGCCTCTGCCTCCCGAGTGCTGGGATTACAGACAGGAGCTGCCACGACCAGCATTGTGGTGTATCGTACTGATGCTGATGGGCATGAGTTGCCTTGCCCGGCCCTGTGGTATGTGGTTACTGGGGACCTCTGAAACTCTAGACTTTGTGCTTGCCAGGCAGACGCCAGTACCACTGAGCTAAATCCCAGCCCTGCACTGCCCTTTTTGATCTATTATTTTATTCTTGAGACAAAGTCTTGCTAAGTTGCTAAGTTTTCCTGGCTGGGCTTGAACCTGTGATACTCCTGCCTCAAACTCCTGGAGTGCTAGGGTTTCAGGTTTGCACCACCGCACCCAGCCTCCCTGTGAGTTACTTTGTGTGGTGCTGTCTGCATTTTGTCATCCTCACAGGAATCTGTAAAGTAGACAAGAGCACGTATTTTGTCACTTGAGAGCTAAAGAAACAGGTAGCAACTAAGATTCCAAGTCTTTCTAGGTCCAAACTCAAGTTTTTTCCCATTTTCCCACTGCCTGTGGTCTCTTCCTTCTTGTCTGTCTTACGTCTAAGTCAGCATCGGCATAATTAATATTTACCATAATATCACCTTGTAGATCTATGCATAGTGCAGGTACCACTCACTAAATAGGGCAGAGTCAACAGAGTGACATCCACAGAATTTATTGAACACATACACCACGTCTTTAGAAGTATGTTAATCACTCAGAAGGTACCTAAGCTACAGACTGTTCTCCAAATTCATTGGCAGGAAGTGATTTTCACACAGGGAGAAAAGGAGACTAAAGCAGAGTGCTACTGAGGGGCAGAGGTGCCGCAGGCGGAGCCCTGGGGTGGGACCTGGGTCAGTCAGCCATGAGTTCCCTGAGCAGGCTTGGGTATGTTCATGTCTGGTGAGTGTTTTGTTACTGCAGGTAGCAGGTAAAGTTGGACAGAGCAGAAATCTGGCCTGTCCCAGGGGCCACATGCAAGTGGTTGGAGCTTGGCCAGTTCCATTGTTAGTGCTGTTTTAATGGACAGTACCTTCAGCTCTGCACACTCGGACCCCACAGGAGTCCAGCATCTGTTGTTCTTTCCTCAGAGCTTTCAGTATCAGTAGAGATGGGTGTTTGGGAGTTGTGGGGGTGTGGGGGACAAAAGAAAGGGTGACCATCCTGTGATTGGTTGAGCTTGATGATTGGGGGTAATGTCAGCACACTGCTCATCCAGTGTGAGAGACAGAGAGGAGGGAGGGAGGGAGGGAGGAAGGAAGTACGGAATCAGTATGGCCAGACTGCCCTGCAGGTCTTAGGCTGGAGTGCTAGCTGCCCCCGACACACGGAGGCTTCTGGTGGACATTGGAGGGGCTCTGCCGCATGTGCTGGGCTCTTTCACAGTCATGACTGAGGGACGTGTGGAGTTGAAGAGAAAGGCACACTTCATTTTAAGCCCTAAGAACATTCTTCAGGGAGCATTTGCTGGGCAGAGTTGCTTCTAGCTGCGTCCCAGCTCCCGTGCTGGTGTGGATGTGCCCTGGACGGGCCGCTCTAGGCTGGCCCTGCTGACAGCTCCCCCGGGCATTCCTGCTGGTGCCTGCAGTTCTGAAGCCTCAGTAAGTGCAAGTCACTGTCACGTAACTGAGCATCACATCCAGGGCACCCATAAGCTGCAGCCCTCCCTCCTGCAGTCAGATGGGGTGCGCTCTGGGCTGTCCTGCTGTGGGGGGAGCTGGTGTGTGCAGGCATGCTGGTAAACCCTGGGGTAGAGGGGAGGGGCGTCTCAGTTAAACAGGAAAACGGTCCACAGTTTAAACGTTCAACAGGTGGCTGGTCTGTTAAATTTGGGTTAAAATAGAAAAGGCCAGGGCCGGGATATACCTCTGTGGTAGAGCGCTTGCCGAGCCCAATACACAGGGCCTTGAGTTCCATTCCTAGCGCCACAAAAACGAAAAAGGAAAAAATTTAAAAGGGTCTTTTTAGAAAAAAGCAGTAAGAAGAACAAGTTTGCATCATGTACTGTAGAGAGTGAAAATAGTCTCTGGAGAGTGAGGAACCTGGAGGAAAGGGTGACGGGCTTCGCCGCAGGGGACACTGTCTCCTCTGTCCCCGCAGCCTCGGGGTCCTGTCAGTCCACAGCGCTCCTGCAAGAGATAGGAGACCAGAAGTTGATAAATGGCGTGGTTTTAAGGACTCCCCCACCCCAGCCCAGGAACTCCCGATCCATAGTTTTAGGGAACTCACTTCTGCAGAAGGCTGTGAGGTTTCAGGGCATGCAGGTTTCGGCCTGGACTCAGAGCCCAGCTGTGCCACCGGCTGGAGGGAGGCAAGTGACTTGACCACTCTGTGCCTCAGTTTCTTCACCTGCAAAGCGCTCCGTCCTTTGTGAGCTATTATGCAGATTAACTCTACTAAAGCAGCCGGCACCATCTGGCACATAGTGGTCACCACGTCAGTGATAGTGTGGGCTTGCTCTTGAGTCTCGTAGGTGCCCTGCTTGCAGGTGGCAGGCCAGGGATTTTGCATCAGCACCCTTAAATGGGAGGGTAAATGCTGGGAATTAGGTCTGCCCACGCTCGCCGTGGCCTGCCGCCACGGTGACCAGACCCACTGTATCTCCACAAATGGCGGCAGCCTGAGGTGCCGATTCCCACGCCATGGGGTAAAGCCCTAGGATTTTCATTTTAAACAGTTTCCAGGTGCTGTTCTCAAGTTTCCGAGTTTCCTTGGCTACAGGCACCACCTGGGACACTTAGTGAATAACTTAATTCCTCATCCCTCCCTGAGAATGTGGACAGAGAGGCCAGGAAAATCTGCTTTTGCTTTTATTTATTACCAGGATCACATTCAGGGACCCCTCACCGCCCCAGCTTGCCTGGCAGACACTCTGCTGCTGACCTGTATCCCCGGCCCAGGGAAAATGTGCTTTTTACAGCCAGCCTGGGTGGGTCTCATTACAATTCATGATTCGGTTCACACAAGCACCTATGAGTCCTCAGCCGTGTCTCTCGGCCTGGGCCTGGGCAGCTGCCTGACGCTCCCTGGTGAGTGGGAGCCTGTCTGCTGGAGCAGTCGGGAAGCAGCGCTTCTGTTTCTACGGCAGAACCAAGTGGCCAAAGACAGGAGAGAACCGGCTCTGGGATGTGAGCGCAGTTTCACACTGCCTGCCTGCTGGGACGATTTGCTCAGCGAGGAGGACCGCTCAGCCAGGGCCCATCACCTGGTCTTCCTGGTGTTACAGATCTGTGGCTCAGAGAGCCGTCAGTGAGTGCTGGAAGGGAGGCTGTGTGTAGACAAGGCAGGCATCTGTCCCGTGATGGGCCAGCCCTCCATCAGAATAGCACTATCAGGAAGTCATTCCAAGGGCTGAGCGTGAATAAACAGGAAGTCCTGCCTGCCACTCTGTCCTGCCTCACCCCCTTCCACAGAGGCAGTAACCTGAGCTGCAGGTGACAGGATGTTGGGCTGAGCACACATTAGATTTCCACTGTGTGAAGACTGTGGGCTCTGTACATTTCTGCCACCTGCTTTGCAGTGGAGTGTTCCCAGGGTTGTCAGAGAGCAGGGGAGTGGCCAAGCAGGACAGCAGATTATAGGCTCCGGTTAGAAAAGCCAAAGCTTCAAATCTCATTTTCCTCCAAAAATCACCCAGGAACTTGGGAGTCCCCCAGGCAGAGCCTGCCTCCTGTAGGGTGGGGGCTGCCTCAGGTCCTGTTGCACCTCTGAGGGGAGATCCAGCACTTGTATCACGACACACTTCCCGGGCTTGCTGCCCTGAACCACTCTTAGCTTCTCAGAGAGCTGCCACAGAGGGCCCGGCACGGTGCTGTGTGGACATCAGTGGAAATGTGTGCACACACACAGCCATGATGCAGCCTTTTTAAGCTGCAGTTTCCTCATTTGTAAAAATGGAAAAAATACTTTCTCTTATCTGAACTGCTTGGAACCAGAAGTATTTCAGATTCAGAGTTTGAAATATTTCCATAGACCTCACAGTTGGGTAATCTTGAATCTAAAACTCTGAAATCTGAAATGCTCCAAAATCCAAATTTTTTTGAGAATCATATTGGCACTCAGAAAGTTCTAGGCTTCCAAGTTTTGAGTTAGGAATGTTGAGCCTATAACGATAACTATACCCTGGAGTGTAGCTGAGTGAGCGAATTCAGAGGTAGTGCCGGAACAGAGAACACGAACCAGAAACAGAAAAAAGAACTAACGGGGAAAGTACCCCGCGCAGCAGAGTCCGCCCTGGGGCTCTGTTGGCCTCCACTGGCACAGTTGCACACGCTGGCAGGACCTCCACTTGGCTCAGGCGAGTTTTGAGACTGTCTTGTAGGATCCTAGTTCAAGAGGTTGGTGTTGCTTCCCCCTGCCAGGGCTCAGTGGGACCATCCCTGAGGGAAGACGTAGGGACAGCACCTTGAAGTGTGTCATTGGATATAAATGGTGCCAGGGAGGGTTTTTTGCTGCATGGTCTTCCCGTGGAAATGGCTTCTTCTGACAGGCTGTTGCGAGGGGTTTCTGGCAGTGTCTTGCCCTCACCGTGGCCCCTTGTGCCCTCGCCCCATCTCGTCCTCACCATGTCACAGGAGAGAGCCGCCCAGTGCCTTCCCCGAGGGAGTGCAGGCCACAGGCTCACAGGATGCCATATTGTTCCAGAGCAGACACAGATGCCTGCTCTGAGGGGAAGATCACCTTGAGGGCTGGCTTTTCTGGCGCTCATCTCTGCTGCAGGACTGCACACTGGGAAGATACCGGAGAAATTGGTGTCTGTATTGTGTTTTGTTTTTTTTCTTTTTCTGGTATAGTGACCGTCTCTACCTCACAAATTTCCAGGCTATAGTCTAGGGGAGTCCGCCTCCTACAGATTGCTCCTCCCCTACACTCAGATTCAGGGCCCCGGGGCAGCCCGGGGAATGCTGGGAGAGCCTGGCCGTGCTGGGCTTGCACTGTGAATTTTGTACCATGTAGGCGGCCTGGCCAGGCTTTGTAACTCCCTCCCCATGTGCTGTGAAAATGCCGTCGTAGAAAGGACCCATCATTGCACTCCTGGGTCTCTGTGTGCTGCATGCAGAAGGCTGGCTGGCCTGAGTCCACCTCCAGGACCACGTAGCAGAGTCACTTGGAAGTGAACTGTGCTGGAGCTTGGGAAGGGAGGCAGTGGCTGACCTGTTCTCCCTTCTGCATGTTCTGTGTGTATCACTTGTTTCCATGGTCCTTGAGCTGTCATAAAACTAGCTGGAGTGGCACTAATAGCCATCATTAGTTGGCCGCCTCCTCGTCCTCAAGATGGGATTTAGCCATTATCGCATCATTCACAATGCAGCAGTCATGGCGCAGCGCAGGCACGATGCTCCTGTACCGGGCCTCTCCCTGGAAGCTGCAGCCCAGGTCCTTCCAGCCTGCCTTGAACAAGCTGGGTGGCACACTCTGCCGCAGAGGAGGGAGTGTGCCCTTCTCCTTGCCCACTGCAAGTTTGAAATGAGCCCTGAGGCCTCCTCACCAGTGTCTCACGCTGGAGCAGCATGAAATGACATGGACTGGGTTAGAGTTAGTAGTGAGAAAATGAGCCAATGAAAAGATAGAGGCACAGCATATTTAATGCAGTTAGGGAAAATTCTGAAAACCCAGCTGCCCAGCTTCCCATGGTCCGGTGTATCCCATTTTGAACTGCCTCCTCCTAGCCTTCTGCCCGCCGCACTTCTGCCCTGCCTTGTGCTAGTCTTGACATGTTTGCATCTTATCCACTCCGGGAATAAAGTTTTTGTTTGTTTTGTTTTGTCTTAGGCGGGGTCTCCCTGTACAGGCCAGGCCGCCCTTGAGCTCACTCTGTAGCCTAGGCTGGCCTCCTGCCTCAGCCTCCTGAGTGCTGGGGTTACAGACATGGGCCAGCACACCAGGCTTGGAAGGATCTTTTTTAGGTCATCTTTGTATTCTGTTTGATGTTTAACAAGTGCGCTGTAAGTAGCAGACATTCAATAAGTTTCTCTTGGGTGAATGAATAGAGAACAAGATTTACCAAACCGAGCTTGCAATAAGTAGCCAGCTCTTTCTGCCTCTTGTCCACTGACTTAGCCTTAGTGGTTACTCAGAAAGGTTTATTGAATGAATGAATGACTATGTAGATGAGTCAACAAGCCAGTGAAGACCTAGAACCCGAGTATAACACAGGCCCGACGAGAATGGTGGAACCCAACCTTCACAGCATGCCTTCGAGGCAGGCACTGCACGACCCTCCTGAGGTCTCATTGCCAGAACAGCAGAGCCAGTGTGTCCTGGGGTGGTGGGTGGGGGGTGGCCAGCCTGGCCCTGGCAGAGGTAGCCAAGGGGAGAAGCACGTAGGTGGAGTCTCAGAAACTACCCAGCTTGGGACCTCGGCTGTCCTGCTTCGTTGCAGTCAGACAGCACTGCTTTCTTGCTGTTGACGTGTGACAGTACACATCGATGATCACTCACACCAGCCTGAGTGTTTGGAAGTTTTCATTGTCACTGTTTACTAGGGAACTGGCTGAGCGATAGTCCACAGGGCCGATCTCAGTCTCCAGGTCAGCCAGGACTGAGTGACCAAAACCTGTACCCTAATCGCATCCTTCATCTTTCTGGCTCACCACCCCCACTAAGACTGCAAGCTTTAGTGAGGACAAGGCCAAACCTCTCTTTGGAAAAGGTTACATTCTCCCCTGCAGAGCCCCGGATACTCAAGAGTGACCGTTGTCGTCACTTGTGTGTGCCTTGGCCTGTGTTCTCACATTTGAGGGCCAAGAGAAAGCCTACCGAGCGGAGAGAGGACCCCACCTCCCAGGAAGTGGGGACCAGCTTGGCGCTCCATCGTGCTTCACTGCACAGTCACATCGTCTCCAGCCCAGTCACATGTGCTCTCCGAGCAGAGGGCTGAGTCTTCTGAAAAGGACGCTTTGAGCATTGCACCTCTCCGCGGGCACCCACAGCACTGAAGGGGATGGGGTTTTCGTCGCCTCCTGCCTGCCTGTCTTCCTCCTTTGCAGGGCCAGGCAGAGTGCACCCTAGAAAGTAGGGGTTGGATTTTGACTTCCATAAACTCTCACATGCAGTGCAAGTGCATCCTCTGTGCCGGGCCATGGGCTATGAGGGCACAGATGTGAGGAGAACTGCCTGTCAGGTGTGTAGCGCCCGTGTGGAGGGCCTTTCCCGGTGACCTCTATGCCAGGGCTGTGCAGTGGGCAGGACCTCACCTGCCACTTGCCCGTGCATGTAGTTCAGGGGTTGGCACATGGCAGAGTCTCAGGGAGCCTGTGAAATCCACCTGCTTCCTCCAGCCCTGGCCAGAGCACCTGTGCTTGGCAGCCTCTCGAAGCTCCTTCTGTCCCCACAGGCCTCATTCTCCCAATGGGCTGCTGACTGTTCCGAGCGGAGTAGAATTGACCTACTCAAATGGATCAGGGTGAAGGAGGATCCTTCTCTGCATTTTGGAGGCCTAGGTTACTGTGCCTCAAGGCCTTCGGTGAACCCTGACCCTGCGGTCATGGTGTTCTCTGGGCTGCTGGCCTGTGTAGGTTCGTACAGGTCCCACTTAGGTGTGTGTGTCATCCTTTTCCTGTCAGCTCCTCTCTTCCTGGCCAGAGAGGGACATGCAGAGCTGGTGATGTGCAGGGACACTTTGGCTCTGAACATCCCCTCCTCTGCGTGTGGCCCTTCCCTCACTCGGCCTGTTGTTGCTTTTGACAGCAGTTCCGAGTCAGAGATGGAGGACGAGGAGGAGGAAGAGGAGGAGGACCAGCTGCCCACCTCTGACCTGGGCGGTGTCCCTTGGAAGGAGGCTGTGCGGATCCACGCCCTTCTGAAAGGAAGGAGTGAGGAGGAGCTGGAGGCCTCCAAGAGCTTCGAGCCTGGGGAGGAAGAGGAAGAGGAAGAATATGAAGAAGAGGAAGAGGAGGAAGAATATGAGGAGGAGGAGGAGGAGGAGGAGCCGTCCAGTGAAGGTTAGAAAAGTCTCTCCTGCCAGCCCTGACCCTGTCCCACATCTGCGTCCTGGGGCAGCCGCCTCCCCAGAGCCCGCGCCCTTCGAGTCCTGCCACTCCCAGCCTCTAGCCTGGGGCAGAGCATGGCGGTGGGTGTGATTCCTCTGTTCACGTGGTCTTTATTGGAAGTGGCCATTGGGGACCACTCCAAAGAGTATTCACATCAGGTTATGATCCATGTCTCATTTCCTCTTTTTTGCCTTTGGTTTCAGTTAGAGAAATTCATTAGCATGAAGCAAGGGAATTGAGCTTTCTCGAGGAGTCTCTGATTCCCATTCTTCAGTGACAAGCTGCTGTGAGCTCCACTGCCCGGTGGACAGGGTTCCCTCCATGATACTCGGAGGGCGGGTTGGGGCCAGAAGTCCTAGGAGGAACTTAGGTTTGGTCATTTTAGTTGGTTCTGAAATACTGTCTTGCCTTGGACATGGGATTTTTTGATTCTGTATCTATGCGGCTCTGTGACCTCCAGTGACAAGGAAGGCAATTTCCGGGCCCCTCCGCCTTCCTGTGTAGAGAAAGATGATCATTCTCCCCTGTCGTAGACACATAGGGGACGTAGGTGGTGCGGAAGGAACTGAGGCAGGTGGAGGCCGGACTTCCCAGGCGGGGCCCACGCTCTGTCTCTGGAGCCATCATGTTCCTGAGCCCCAGGAATGTGACGGATGAGCGGGTTGATACTGGACCACACAGGAGGCCCGGCCCTTGGATGCCGTGCTGCTCCTGGGCCTGTCGTGGCATTCCCTGGAATTTGACATGCCCGCTGCTCAGGCCCATCCCAGGGGCTGTTTCCTCTGGCATCACAAGGCCCATGCCTTCCCAGACACAGGGCTCCTTCCCCAGACACTGGTCCAAACGAGGCAAGGTGTCCCAGTGCCCCCAGGGCGAGTGTTCAGGGTTGGAGCACATCCCTTGAATCTTGTAGAAAGCTTCCTTGCAGAGCCTCTCGCCCCCTCCAGAGGTGGAGGCCTTGCTGTGGTGGGGTACACGGCAGACGTGGCTGGTGCCCCCACCAGTCAGTCTCATGAGACACAAGTAAGGTCTGTAAGGAGGAGCCCCAGGCCCTGGCTGGACCCTGAGTTCTCTCCTCTCAGCTCATCCTCAGAGGCTCACGCCACCTCCACCTCCCTGCTGTCAGAGAAGCAAGTCTGTTGATGCCTTGCGCGGGGCAGGTATTGTGTTCGCACTCTCCCAGAAGTCACTGTCTCCCCGTGGCCGTTAATCCTCAGTGGCTTCTATCCCTGACACAGCTGAGGGTCAAAGCTTGTCCATTCTCTCTTTCGGAGATGTAGCCAGCTTTCTCTCATGAAGAGAACTTCCCAGTCTTGGACCTAAGTGCGATACTACACTGTAGGGAGCAAAGTTTGTTCTAGAAAATTACATACCCACAAATTCAGCCCCACTCTATAAACATTTCCGGGTGGGACTTCATGTCCCCAGCTTGGAGTGTGTGTTGTCTTCTGGGCAGCAACAGACACTACTGCCTTGCAGCTGAAGATAACTGCTCTCTTCTCTTTCCTTCCTTCTATGCCGTTTTGTCTCCGTTTGTCCCCCTGCGGTATTCTTGGTGCTGTTTGTGGGTGTGTGGCGCCCCCTGCTGTAGAAGGGGAGTATTACCCTTGGGACAGAGAATTCCTGCAAAGCCAGTGGCTCCAGCATCTCCCAAAGGAAGAAGAAACGGGTACATGTAAAAATACCCACTTTGCCCCCTGCCCACCTTTCCCCTAGCTCCCTAGCAACCATACAAAATATGCCTCCAAGAGCAGGTCCCACGTGAAAAGGTGTGTTACAGAGATGCGCCCACAGGCTTTCATAGACTGAGCTGGCACCACGCCCCAGGGCCCAGCCAGCCTGTGGGTCAGCGGAGATCCAGGAGCAGCCACACAAACTCCAGAGCGGGGGGGGGGGGGGGAACATGCCTCCTCTGCCCGCGGAGCTTCTGCTGCAGATTCTTACCGGCTCTGATCGAGCTTCCCTAATGCGGAAGGCCTCACCGCGTGGCCACAGCTCTGCCATCACCTTCGCAGGTGCCTCTAGCATTTCTCTGAGAGAGGAAGGAGTGCTGGTTTCATGCCGTTGTTAAGTCCCTGAGGCAAGGCTGCGAGTGTTACCAGGCAGCAGGCCGTTACTTGTGGAGAAGGCGCACTCCCTCCTCTCGTTGCTTCCGAGGTAAAGCAAGGCCCCGCCTTTTTCTCTTGCACTCACCTTCCCCAGTCCTAAGAGGCCCACGCTCCTGGGAGCCTGTGCTGTGATTCGATCCCTCCCACACCACAGAAACAAGCAGCCCAGTCTTGGAAATGGCACAGATCTGTGAAGACCAGCAGCCCCAGTGACGAGCTCTGAGAGCTCGGCATCCTCTCAGGGCAGAAAGCAGGCGGCTGCCAGCCCGCGGTGCTCACCGGCACTCGCTGCCACGTCGCTTCCCCTCACTCCAGGCTGAGAGCTCGTCCTCGCGATGACTGACGCCTCACGCTCCCACACGGAAGCGTTTCCTGGCAGGAACCCCGGAGCCCCTGCAGTCCAGTGGCACCTGCTCTTGCACCTAAACAGCACCCTCCTCCCCACATGCCGTCCACTCTCCCCGAGCCACAGCTGCCCCTTCATCCTAACCCAACCCGTGCGGCACGGTCTGAATACTAATGACAGGAGCCCCCCAGACAGGCACTGCATGCCGATTCCGTGGGCTCTGGCAGCAAGGATAACCAGAGGGATGGCTGGAGAGTTTGCATCGAGCTAAGGAACCAGGTCTCATGTCCACACAGCTTCACAGGGCACCAAATGAAATTCTAAAGAAAAAGGCTTAGATCACAGAACAAGCCGAGTTGTCAGTCTCGCTCCCACTTTAAGCCCCAGAAATGGCGAGTCTTACACAGAGTTCTGCTCCCTCTCCCAGCCTCTGCCTCCTCCAGTTCTGTCATCCTCCCACATGTCCCCAACCCAGACCCGGGACGCAGCGTGAAGCCTCTTAAGTGGAGGGACTTTTTCTCTCTAGCAGCAGTTCTTCCTGCAGAAGCTAATGACTGAAGTGCCCACCATACTGTCCACAGTTTCTGTCCCGTCGCACCTCGTTTGTCAGCCCGGTGGGTGGTGGTAGACACCTTGCCATGTGGCCACAGAAGGGCCAAGGTGATGTCTCCTGTAGGTCTCCACTCTGCAAATAACCGCTGAGTCCCCCGGGCCCTGCAGGGCGGCTCTGGAGGCTGGTTTAATCTGCTTTCTCTCCCTCTGCCATTGGGCTCCCTCTGATGCACCTTAGGCTGAAAAGAGCATCCAGCTATTTGGAGGAGGTGCCGTTCTCTTTACTGAAATTGTGAGCATATATTGAGCTTCTAATAACTAAAACTGAATAGAAGAGTGTGTGTGTGTGTGTGTGTGTGTGTGTGTGTGTGCGCGCGCGTGCGCACATATGCACATGCGCGTTCCAGCTCAGTCTCAATTTTTATCTCTTTCTGACTCATGCTGCTCCTGGCGACTCCGTAACTCTTCTGTTCCCTTTCCTTTGCTGTCTCGTCCCTCTTCCCCTTCCTTGACTGTTTATTTTCTGTTTCTTCTCCCTGTCACCTGCTCCATCCTTTGAACCTGGTCACTAGCCGGGAACCACAGGCTACAGCAGATCATAAATCCAGCGGATCCCTTGGCGATCCAGGCCGATGTGCACTGGACACACATCCGTGAGAGAGAGGAGGAGAGGACAGTCCCGACCTCCGAGTCCTCCGCTTCTAGAGGTAACCGCCTCGGGCGCCTCTGCCCTCCACCCTCCCTGCTGCAGAGGCCTTTCTGCTGGCTCAAGCCACCAGTGGGATCACAGCAGGAGCCCCACAAGCATTTTCCTCATGTTAACCCGGCAGCTGCCCTGGCCTCTCTTTCAAGGATATGTAAAGTTCTTTATGGAATAAGAGGTTTTAGTCTTTCTCCAGTGATGCAAAACAGTAACACAAACCTGACGTAGGAGAAATGCCCCCCCCCCATCTTGTCATGTAGTTCAGGCTGAGCTCCCTGTGTCGCTGGTAGCCCTTCTGCCTCATCCTCCTGAGTACTGAGATTACAGACACGAGCCACCATGGCTGGCTCCTTGGCAGGTTCTTGGCCTGCTCTGTAGAGGTGCTGGTGCTTTCCCTGTGGCAGGCAGGAGAGGGAAATGCATTTGGAAGTGAAGTCAGAGAGGGTGGCTCTCAAGGCACTGTGTCATTTCCAACTGTGAGACAGTCTGAGTTTGCCGGGCAGATGGAGCGCGCCCACTCATGCTGGGTGGAAGGAGTACCGGTAGAGAGAGGAGCCCGAAGGGACTGTGAGGCTCTGTGTTCTCAGGCGGCCATCTTCCGACGCGCATGCGCCCTCCTTCCAGCCCCCGTAGCTTGGTGTTCCTGGGAGCTGTGCGGACCACAGCTCTCTGAAGGTGTTCACAAAGGGCTTCCTGCCCCGGGGAGAGAAACTCGGCTTCCATGGGACATTTCTTCCTTGCAGCTCAGATCTTGCCAGTAGGTGAGACCAGCCTATAAATGCCCAGCGGCTGTGCAGAGGGTGACGAGAGGCGTTGTTGGACCAGGACCGTCCCTGGGCTTCTGTCCTCCCCTCTCTCTCTCCCTTTCCTCAGTACCCATCGCATGGGCTCCCCGTGGACCGTCACCCCTTGTTGGTGGCAGGCAGGCCTGTGCTGTGACATCGTCTCAGCCTTTCTTGTTTGGACTTTCGGAGTGACCCCCACTCTCTTCCCTGGAAACGCTGACTGTTGTGTAACTATACTTATCATCTGTTTTAAATTCAGCGCCCGGCCTCCCCTCCATACGCCGCGCAGCAGTGCAGGCCTGGCTGGAGACAGTCCCTGGAGGTAGTCTGGTGATGTTGGATCTCCCCCACCCGCAGTAACCTCTTTCTCTAGGTGGCTCTGCTGGTGCCCTAACACTCGAACCCGGGTCCCGCCGCAGGTGCATGTGAGGGCGGAGCCAGAGGCGGGTGGGCACTGCATGCCTCACCCGACAGCCTTCCTGCATGGGCCAGAAGCGCCTCCCACTCCCCAGGGCCACAGAGAAGGACACAGACAGCCTTCTACTCATAGAGGTTGGGATAGAGGCCACGACTAAAGGAACCTTTTGCACAGGCGTCAAGTCTAGCAATTAAGTTGAGTGGCAATTGATGTGAAAACAAGAAGAAGCAGATAGTATGCCACAGAACTATCAAAGTATCAGAGCAGAAAACAGGCAGAAGTCGGGGAAGGATAATGGAGAAGTGGCCGGAGCAGGGGCAGGCAGCACATGGGTGCCTGTCGTGCAGCCAGACTTGGCACCATTCCCTGGGCTCCAGGTGTCTCTCTAAGAACTTGCACCAAAAGGTAAATCCAGAAACCATAGCTGTCTTACATTTTCCTCCATAAAGAGCTGCTGGCATTTGGGGCAGATGATTGGCCACTGACAGAAGCCGCTGGGACCCTAGTTAGTGTACGCTCCAGACGGTGGGACAGGCCGAGGGGAGGACCGCCCTCCCCTAGCTGGCCACGGAAGTGAAGCTCCACTCCTGGCTTTCGTAGCGTGTGGCCGCTTCTAGCACTCTGCTGTCCATCCTAACCTGGATTCCGTCCCCAGACCATCGCTCGGGCTGCAATCTCCCTCGGCATCTGCTGCTGCTGCTGCCGCCACTGCTGCACCGATAGTTCTTCTGTTTGTTTTTTGATATGTGTAATAATCATTCTTTTCAAGGTCCTTGAGGAATGTTTCCCCACACGGTCCCTCTGGCTCTACTGCAGACATTTCTTAGAAACCCCAAACTAGATCTCCTGTGAAGGATGAGGGCCTGGGACAGGACAGGCGGCCGTCGGGGGAGTCCTGGGCAGGGTCTCTTCCAGCTAACTTGCCTTCAAGAGTGAGGGGATCGCTCCGTGCCAGGCGCTCTCTGACTCATGCGAGCAAACGTATCAGGCCCAGAGCCTAGAGTCCAGAAGAGGAATCCGACATACCATGACCCACCGGGGCTTCTGTTCTCAGACAGGGTGTAGTGCAGCAATAGGCCTGCTGCTCGTGTGCAAAGCTCAGGTTTGAGGAGAGGCCCAGGGAAGACCCCGCCGCTGTGTGGTGGGACTCGGTTTGTCCCCCTCAGCAGTCCTGTTCCGTGGTGCCTGGTCAGCTGTCTGCCATGAGTGACGAAAGCAGGGTGGTCACTCGGAGGCTTTAACCTGAGGAAATAACTGAGCGTCCTCCCCAAGCATTGCCTCTTACTGTAGGAGACACCGTGGCAGTGCAGGTCCCAGGCTGCTCCAGGGTCCCCCAGGGACATGGGTGACATTGATTGTTCACCAGCCCAGAGTGTATCCTGCAGCACGCCCATCTGTCCTGGAACCCTGGCTGGTCTGGTACATCCCAGACTGTCCTGCATAGGTTGGTAGAAACTGGATTTGAGCCAGCACCTGCGTACCATACATAAAAAGTATACAGCTTAGGAAGTTTTTTTCAGCTGTTTTGTTTTGTTTTTGTTTTGAGACAGTCTTTCTTTGGAGATCAAACTGGCCTTAAACTCACTATGGAGCCCTGGCTGGTCTGGAACTTGCAGGGATCTGCCTGCTTCAGCCTCCCAAGTGCTGGGATTACAAGCATGCACCCCCACACCTTGTTTAAGGAAACCAAAACTTGTGCAGCTGTCATCTAGTGAGAAAGTAAAATATTCCCAGTGTGTCAGAAGTGCTTTTCCTAGACACAGTCTTCCACCCTGCTCATCCCCAAAGGAAGCCCCTCCATGGGGCTCATTACGATCTGCCCTCAGTGGGCACCTGTGGCAGTGCCGAGCTGGGCTGCAGAGAAAACACTGCTCTGGAATGGCTAGCTGTTGTATGGATTCGCTTCTATTTCAGCACAGCTTTCTCAGAAATTCACCTGGAGTCTAACACTCCCAAGCCTTAGGCATGTAACTAAGCAATTTTGTGTTCTTCTCCCTGTTCAAAAAGAGAAAGGATAGCTCCTACCCAGCATATGTGAGACCCTTTGTTCTATCTCCAACATTATTAGGGAAAAAAAGAAAAAGAGGAAAGTCAGACTGACCGCTTCGGCCAGATCCTCTGCTCCCTAGCCTGCCTTGGCCTCGGTCTCGGAACGTACCTCTGGGAGGAGGTGGCTGTGGTTGGGGCATGAGAGGCGCAAGGCAGCCCCAGCGGCCTGTGCAGCTCCGCTGCTCAGTGGTGCTGGTGGACAGTGAAGCAGCAGGAGCCTGGCCTCACTCTGCAGCCCTGGAAAACCCCTCTTGAGTCCAGAAAAGGAACTTTACATATCCCCTCAGGCCTACCCCACATGCTTTGGCAAAACATCTCTCCGTATTCTCACAGGACAAGCTTCTGCCAGCGTGTGTAGGAACGGTGGGGCTCCCAAGGCCTGCCGGTCTTGCACTGTGTGACTCCAGGTTGAACAGTATTGCCATGCACAGGGCATCCAAACCGCTGGGCCTGTTTTCTTGCAGGGGCCAGTGTCATTATGAGACAAAATGGCCCATGGAAGGGGCCACTCCCGCTGAGTCTGGCCTGGCCTGGCGGCAGTACCCCACTAACCATGGCCAAGTCGAGGTCCAAAGCAGCCCCTGGGAGAAGAGGGGTGCGGCTGTCTCCAGCCACTCTCCTCCCTCTGCAGCCCTGAGCTGCTTCCAGAGCACCCCAGCCTGTCCCAGCGGCTAGCGTGTGACTGCACAGGCAGTCTGTCCGTCTCCTTTCTTCTCCTTGACTGTCTCTGTTTACAGTCCCGCTGGATGAGGATGACCTGGAGGAAGATGAAGACTCAGAACCAGCTGAGATAGAAGGGGAGGCAGCAGAGGATGGGGACCCGGGGGACACTGGTGCCGAGCTGGACGACGGTATGGGGCTCCCCTGGGTGGCTGCCTCTCCCCCCTCAGGATCAAGGCCACCACAGGGAGAGCTCAGGAGAAGCAGAGTGGTCCGCTTAGAGCAGAAGCTCAGGGAGGCCTGCTGGTCTCTGCAGTGGTTCTTCTGCCAAGGACTCCGCCCCTGGGTGGAGCCCGAGGGGGCTGCGCTGGTCTCAGGCTTTATGCAGATTTTGAATCTAATAGATGCACGTGACAGCCAGAGACGCAGACGTTTTAGGGATGACAGTCTTGAGCGGACAAAGAAAGGCAGGGACTAGGCTGGAGAGAAATCAGAAAAGTAGAGGTGAGCTGAGGGGGAAGGGTACAGACCGCAGCTGTGGGTTGTGCGTTAGTGAGAGCAGAGAGGAGTCAGCAGCAGGCCTGTCCCACAGGCTCTGCCGCAGTTGTGCTTCATGTCGTAAGTCACAGTCTCCATATCTAAAAAGTAAACAGCACACAGGCCTCGGGAGGCGCCGTGCTGTTGAGGGTGGGTGGTGCTTTCTGCATCAGGAGAAGACTTCGGCTGGGTGGCTCAGGACCTGGTCTAGACCACAAGC
>PVIR01029353.1:0-21156 GCA_004026965.1 Petromus typicus | reverse complement strand
ACCCTGAAAAAGGAGATTGAAAGGGTATCAAAAAATGGAAAGATATCCCTTGTTCCTAAGTAAGAAGAGCTAATAATGTCAAAATGACTATATTCCCACAACTACTGTATAGATTCAATGTAATACTGATTGAAATCCCAACAGTATATTTCACAGATCTAGAGAAAATAACTCAAAAATTCATCTGGAACCACAAGAGACCTAGAATAGCAAAAGCAATTCTAGGCAAAAGGACATAGAAGGGAGTATCACGATCCCCAACTTGAAACTATACTACAAAGCCACTGTGTTAAAAACAAACAAACAAACAAAAAACAGCACAGTAACAGACCCAAGAATCAGTGGAACAGATTAGAAGATCCAGAATCAATTTGATATAAACTATATCACCTCGCCTTTGACAAAGGAGCCAAATATCCTAAATGAAGGAAAAATAGCCTCTTTAACACATGGTGCTTGAAAACCTGGGCTTTAACCTGCCATAGACTAAAGCTAGATCTATCTCTTTCAACTCACACTAAGATAGAAGTAGATTAGAGAGCTGAATATTAAAACAGAAACACTAAACCCTATGCAAAACAGGTTAGGTAGAACTCTTAGAGACATTGGCTGAGGAAAAAAACTTAATGAAAACACCTCTATAGCATGAGAACTAGCAAAAGGGATCAACAAATGGGATCTCATGCTATTAAAAATCTTCTGCACAACAAGAAAAACCACCAGCAGAATGACAAGGCAACCAACAATTTAGGAAAAACTTTTTATCAGCTGTTTCTCAGAGAAAGGGTTACTATTTAGAATATAGAAAGAGCTTTTAAAAAATCATCCCCTTAAATTTAAAGACCAAATTCAACAATTGGCAGAAATAAATAGACACTTTCAGAAGAAGTAAAGTATTAATTTTTTAAAAAATTCATTTAACATTTTAAATTAGCTAAATAATCAAATTCAATTGCCACATCAGTCGAACTGGGAAAGCCATCACTGGTCGTTTAATTAGTGTCATATAACAGATGGGTTAAATGGCAGATTCAGTGATGCTGTATAAATAAAATTGGGGAATTATGTGAATAACTTCTAAATATCTAGAGGATTCTCATATACTTGGATAACAAAAATAGTTGCAGGTTACAGATATAGGATGTTTATTAAGTACTTGGACATTTCCCCCTAATGCTTATATTTAACCAGTTGTCTTTGGGGTTTTTATTACATAAATGTTTGTTGAAACTTGTCAATTGCTAGCACTGAGGACATCACAGGGACCTGACTGGGTTCAGAGTCCTGCTTCATTCTCCCAACCTGTTGTGAGTCTGACAAATATCCCAGTCTCACTCAGGCTAACTCTTCCGGGAAGAGTTTTAAGTGGGAGAGACCCTGTTTCCCTTAGCCTCAGAGTAGGAAGTAACTGAGCACAGAGCTGCAGATGGCTCCTTCGCCAACTCCAAGGTGGAAGCCCAACAGCACGTGTGACTCTCAGAGAGAGGAGGAAGCAGGGCTGGACACTGTGCTATGAGAATGTGTCCTGTGCTTCCGGGTCTGGACACTGGCTCTGCCAGCCTCGGCACCACCTCAGCGTGACGTGTCTTTCCCATTGCTTGATGCTCACTCAGCCCTGGTGCCTTGGAGCCCATCCTCGCAGCCAAAATGACATAAGAAGCACTCGCCAAGAATAATGGCTGTTTTGAAAAATAATATAGTGTACTTGGAAAATATGGTGTACTCATCTTAGTGTGAGGTGAAAGAGATAGATCTAGCTTTAGTCTATGGCAGGTTAAAGCCCAGGTTTTCAAGCACCCGTGGCTTTATGGTGTTGACAAAAGGATGAGTAGGAGTTGGTCCATGAAGTTTACCTTAACCCATTAGATGAACTCATTTCAAAAAGCATATACCTCCTGACATACCATTTCAGCTAGAGGCTGAGAGTATTGGGTTAAAAAGGAATTTTACACATTACGTCTTGTAGTCTTGATTTGTATTGTCCACTTATGTTATTTTTTAAATTAAACAATAAATGTTGAACTATTTAAATGTAAAAATAAAATGGAAAGCAGCAATAAAATATCTCTTTATCAATTAAAAATAATGTAATCTAGGTCTTGAATACTTAGGTTATGTCTACAATAGCAAACCATGTATGAGTATTTAGAGGGGGTCTCAAGTATTAAACTAAGGACTTTGTGCTCACCACGCAGGTGTAGTGCCATCGTGCCAAATCACCAGCTCATGTATGAGTATTTACTAGGTAAAATTTTATCAACCACCAGGACTATGATGGTGCCTTACTTTGACTATGTTGCTAGAAGCTTCTGAGGAAAGGCAACCACAGAGACAAAAGTCAGGGTGTAAGATTAATCATGAGCTTTATTCACATACTTTTTCTTTGTTTTGTTGGTACCAGGAAACCAATCTGAAGAGTTCCAGGGCCCCATCTCAGGCCCTTTTCTGTTTAATTCTGAGACACTGTTACTAACTGGTTCAGGATGGAGTTGAGATCTTTTCTCCCTGACTCAGCATTCCTCAGTGCTGGAGTTTGATAGGCCTTGGTCACCACATAGGGCTTCTAGTTGTTTTATATATTGATAATTTTGTATAAATTTAACTAACAGGAGATACATCATCAAAAAAAGAAAACAGCATCCTCCTCCATGTAGGTGAGGATAGGTAGAGTTCTGAGTGTGCGCAGGGAATCCGTGTGGATGTGCATCTGCCTCTGAGGTGTCATCACGGTCACCGCTGATGCATGTGTGCAAGAACCATTTGGCTCTTAGGCCTCCAGACTGTGCAGCCGGCTCACCAGGCAGAGCACTGAGGTGCATAGTGGAGCACGTCTGAGCATTTTTTATTGTATTTTTTAGAACAGATAATGATGAACTATAGATATGAGTGGAAAATACAGCAGATACTTAAGTGTAAAAAGTGCACCACAGCAAAAGACGTATTGCAGCTTCTTCTCTCACAATCCTCCTCCTCGATTCACAGCCACTTGCCCCGCCTCTCTTGTCACGCTGGAATAGTTCTGAAGTCCCCTTTCGTGAGTGCCTTTAGTTTTATAGTCCTGACTGCCTGGATGTCCTGACTCGAAGGAAAGTTTCCTTTTCTTGGTCATTTTGACTTTGGGGTGGAGCCAAAAATCACATGGTTCCAGATCCTGTGAACAGGGCACGTGAGGACAGAGTGGTGTGGTGACAGCTGCCTTTCTGTGGGATGGCACATGGTGCCTGAGTCCCCTACATTTTCTTAATCATGCCTTGTATAAAACATGGAAATGTAACTTTTACACTAGTACATTTAAAGATTTAAACCATATATGCTGATCATCTCGTGTCACTGTACAAAAGAGCAGGAATCTAAGATATTCCCATCTGGGTTTAAAATGCTAAGCATGCTGCTTATGGGCATCAGGATGTAGGGCCAATTAGTTGAACTGTATTTGTTTACTTAGAAAAATAAATGAATTAGTAGTGTGAGCAAATACCATTTTCCTAAACTTAATGATGAAGGATTTGGCACACATAATTCCTGCAGTGACTTACAGCCATTGCTTTCACTCCTGCATTCAAAATCCCAGGCAAATGCACTGACGCAACTGTTGAGTGGAAGCACCACAATCAGAAGCAATGGGATCAGGCCCATCCTTGTTGGATGGTCTCCCTGCACTGCACTGATCAAGACAGTCTCATCACTCTTCTAGCTGTTTGACAGCACAGCTCACTTGAACTATGACTGCAGTAGAAGTCTTACGTCCTCAGAACGATGCACATGTGGGACTTTCTGAGGCTAAGGATACTGTTTCCTGGAATGAATTTAAAATGAATGCCTATGGTGTGTCTTTAAGAATTTACTAAAAGTTATTTTCTAGTGCATAATTTTGTCAATATAGCTGCCAACTATTAATCTTCAAGATTTCATTCTTTCACAGGATAGCTTGAACATTAAGGTAACTTAATTTACCAGATAGTATTATGACACAATGAGCTGTACCATAAACAATCAGTATATTGAACTTTGCATTCTCTCATGTATTTGCTTTAATTTGAAAGGAATTACATGGATTGTGTAACTTTTAAGAACTTATATATTGAAAAGAAAGCAAGATTACCAAGTACAATCCCCTAGAAGGCCCAGGCCAAAGATACCCTCAGTCTTGAGCTAAGAGAGACAGAAAAAATGATGAAAAGATAATGGAAACTAGAGAGAAATGGCTGCAGTTTAGGTGGAGGAATAAAATGAATGTCACATTTTCAAAAATCGTTTAGCCCATGGAATAATGCTAATGATATATTGAGGGAAAATACGATGTGTCAAGCAGCTTCAATGCTGAGAAATTATAAGAGAAAATAGAACATTAATAATAGAGTGCTGGGATGAATACAATCACTATTTTCTTGCATATATCTTCATATCTATTTAATTTTCCAAAGGTCACATGTTTCTGACTTAAATCACAGTGAAAATTATAAAACCAATTATTTTTATTGATCTTCCCTTCTCCCAAGCTTCATTCAGCCACACGCACACTAACCATGTCTTTCAGATTGGAGCAGAGTCCAACTCCTGCTCATTCATCTACCAGCATGCTGCACCGATTGTATGGTGAAAACTGCCCAACGGGAAGACCAGCACCACCTTCGTGCATTTCAGTGTCAAGTGACTTACAGAAATGATAGAGCGGGCTTAACCATCTAGGGGAAGGTAAGAGAAAAGAGAGCGTTATTTGCAGGTGCACGTGCGAACTTTTCAACCCAGAGCGAGCAGAACCTCTCACATGAGCGTCTAAACTCAGTTGATCTTCTATGAATGACTGAAGATAACAGCATGCATGAATGTGGGTGCAACTATAACAATTAATGCATCCCTGGGAGACTGGAATGTTAGAAGAGGGAGAAAAATGGATTAGACTCAAGAGTGGGAATCAAAAGGAAGC
Source organism: Petromus typicus (assembly GCA_004026965.1). Classification (NCBI taxonomy): domain Eukaryota; kingdom Metazoa; phylum Chordata; class Mammalia; order Rodentia; family Petromuridae; genus Petromus; species Petromus typicus. The sequence goes on along the minus strand of PVIR01029353.1, from coordinate 16,229 downwards.
AGGGCTGCTGCTGGTAGCGGAATATTAGTATAATTCAGCTGGCTTTTAGAAATCCAAGTGCAGCATTGTGGGAAAAAGCACAGGCTTAGCTCCAGTTCCTTCTGTCTCCTCTCCTAGAGATGGGGTTGTGGGAAACAGCACTCACCCACGCCGAAGAGTCAGAGTCCCAGGTGTCAGGACTCTGTTATTCCACCTCTTCAAAAACAGTTGAGAACAGTTATCAGTGCTTGGCATGGTAGGTACTTCGTGAGTATTTATTATGATTCATATTCTTTTTAAATATTTATGTAGGCTAGAACAGAAAGTCTCATGCGACACATCATGGTATCAATTTCACCTGCCAAGCCAAACATGAGCAAGTGGGCCTTAAACAAGTGTGTTTAAAATAGGCAGTCATGTTTTAAATATTCTCTCAGCTCTGAAAATCGTCTTTCTTGTGGAATCTACAGGTCTTGAGCAATGCTAGTAACACAATCATGGCCAGTCCTCTTCTTACTTTCTCCTCAGCCAGGGAGGAAATTGTTTACTCCTCTCTCTCAACCACAGGTATTTACTTTGCCTCTGGTCATCTCATGAACTCTTCTTCAGGTCTCTCACAACAGCTGCTTTTGACAACCTCAGCCTCACACTGCATCCTAAATGCAGGAGAGTAGGAAGGACAAATTGATTACTGAAAGGATTCTCACCACTGAAAACTCTAGATTTGTTTAGAAGACATCAGGCTCCTCTAAGCAGCCACAAAGAGGACATTCGTTTCAGCTGCAGCCATCTTTGGCTTTGTAGTTTTTTCACACGTGTGGCCAGGAGAAGTAGAAACCCACGGCTTGTGTTTTTCCATTTTATCTACGACTTTGTAGACAGAGAAGTTTCAAACTTGATGTCAGCATCATTTCCCATGGTCCCAGCTGTTGATAGGAAAGTTCCACTGTCACGCCTGCATCCTAGGGCCGCTCACCAACAGCTCTGCTTGCTCAGAGACACAACTCACTGGTCTTATAAAAATACTGTTTTATCACTCAAAATGCAGCCACACTGTCCTCTGATTGTGTTGATACAGCCCTGCCTTGGGGAAATCACTGCTGAATTGGCATTTATGACCTAACTCTAGATTTCTTACATGATGATTTGTATTCACAGTTTCTTTTCAAACTTTTCTCCCTTCATATCACAAGTAGTTCATAGCATCATTTAAATACCCACATCTATGCAGTGTTTACAGTCCCGAATTTTGAGAGTCTTTAGATTTTAATTCCATCTGACTTTTTGCAACATTCACCTTTGTTTGCTCCGATAAAATATCCTGCTTTCCCTTGAGTTTCCTTTCACTACCATAGTCATCGACTCTCAAAGCCAGCCCAGAAGAGGTCAGCATCGTTGCTTCTTCAGAGTAGATTTAGTGCCAGAGAAAGTTCTGTTTGAATCAATAAATATTTCTCAGTAAATAATTTAGTGCTGCTTTACAGCTGAGGGAATTGTGGTGTAGAAATGCTAAGAAGTCAGACGAAGCACACTAAGAAGGAGAGATACACCATCATCTACATCATCCATCGCAAGTCTTGCAGACTGCCAGCCCCTTCTTTTCCCAGTGAGTAGCTTTCCTCAGCAGCTACGGAAGACCCTGATCCCTCAGCCCCCTCCCAGCTGGGGCAGGTTCCCAGTGACCTCTGCATACTTACTGCTCAATTTGACCTAACTTCTTGCTGTTTCTCAAAGGAATTTGTAACTCAAGCACTGGCAGGAAGCTAGACATGGCACTCAATCCAAAAACAGGTTTCTTAAACAAAATTAGAATAAATGTATCCCTTTGTTTATACACCTGTGAAATGGGAACATGGGGTGGACTACAAAATTTCTAACATTTCTGTTAGGTTAAAAAATTTTATAAAGTTTCCAAAACTGTGTATTGCCAGAGAACAAATTAAAATGACACACTGATTTTCATGGAAAATATATGTGAAGATGTAGTATGTTTACAGTATAGAAGTAGTGTTACTCATGAACTTACAGTTATGTTGTAACCTTCAAATAGTTTTCCTCAGGGTGGAAATTTCTCATGCTTGATCAAAGCACAAAGATAATTTTGTCCTGGAAAATACACACAGCGTATCTTTATTCATCTAAAAGTCCTATCCTGTATGTGGAGAAATAAGGAAAAAAAATGAAGAGGAGCCACACAGTTGAAATAGTCCATGTGTCTGGTCTGCGCTGAGGCAGATTCTCTGGAGAATAACCATTTGAAATATGTTTTACAAATTGCATTTTTAATGGAATATATGTAGTATGAGGTCAGAAGAAATTCTTCGGTTATTTCTTTGAAGTCCAATGTTTTAAAAATAATGCCAATACAGATTTAGGAATCTTTCAAACTTACATAACTGTGGTTTAGTTTTGCTTTTCAACCTGGAGGTAAGTCTTTTTCCCCTCTTTTGAAAGACACCAGAAAGCACTGCTTTCGGAAATCTCTCCCTTTCCCACCCTCTTCCATTTGGCCAAATTCCGCACACATCTGTCCAGGTCTGAGAAGGTCTCAGCCACCCCACGTGGTCTTCATGCTTTCTGCCTGCAGCCCAGGAAAGTACTGCTTGTGTGGTGTGAGCAGTTCCTCAGCCCAGCACTGGAAGTGTCCACAGAGGTGAGGAGTCAGCAAAGAGAAAAGAAGGGAAAAGGTGGACAAAAACAGACTACCAGAAGATTCATCTTTTGGTGGGGTTTTATAGCTGGGCCAACGATGGAGAGAAATAAAGCCAACTGCAAAGCTATAAAATATCTCTAATAACATGTAAGGACAGCTTCACCATGACAAAATACCAATATGTGCACCTAGTACAAACTTTGTCCCAGGGTTTACTCAGCAAATGTTATTAGCCAGGACAGACTGTAGATGAAGAAGTTGTGGCTGAGAAAGATGACAACTGTCCAGAACTACAGGGTCAGGCATTGATGCTGGGAGGAGGTGCTTGTGTGCTGAGTTTGGTCGACAGTGAGCCCCTGGTCCTTGGTCGACAGTGAGCCCCTGGTCCTTGGTGCCCTGCTGCTGAGAGACTTGTAGGCAGAAGACACATGCCTTTTTCCAGAGTGCTATAAGATGCTAAAGTGTGATAATTCGGTTCTAGCTCTTTACAGTGCAGGGAGCAGCTGCCTGCTATTCTGAGGATCCAACCCTCAGCTTCTTTAACCCTACACAAATTCCGCTCTTAAGAACTCTTCATGTTATGCTGTTCTCTGTGAAGTTACGACACTCATTCATCACGCATTTGGGTGGCACATGAGCCTATCAGCCTCTTCACTCTGTCACTCTTGCACCTAGTCAGATGATGTCTTATAGCATGTGGCCATGGGGCAGGGCCGTGATGTAAAATCTGGGAATTCTCTCCCTTGAAGGGCCCACAGTGCTCAGTTTTCCAGTGCTTTTGAAGACTTAGTCCCCGAGGTGTGCTAAATCACTGGTTGGCATTATTGGTGCTTTCCTGGGAAAACGCTCTGCTACTCAGTATTCTGTTGGACATAACAAAGCCCTGGAGGAACGTAGCTGTAACATCACTTGGTGCCTCAAACAGGCATGCATGTGTGACCAACCAAGGAGAACGTGCAAAAAATGTTTTCACATTTTCAAATGCAGCACTTAATATTTTAATTCCAGTTAAATGCTTGAATAGGAAACAGTAGCTTCAGAGGTGCCTGAAATGCATTTATCTGTCCCAGCAGTCTTTGAGCTTCCCCACCCTTCTCAAAGTGGAACTGTCCCACCGTCATGGTGGCCCATCCCCAGGAGCGGTGATAGTGAGAACATTGCACCAGTCAGGGGCTGTGAGCAGAAAAGGCAACCCCCACCAGTAATTAATATTTAAAATGCAGTGACGTTTTACAGTATTGGTGTGTTAGGAGCATAGTAGGGAGGCATACATCTTAATTATAGATTTTACATATCTAGAATGTGAGTCCAACCATAAGTCAATTTCCATGTGAGTAGTGGTAAATTGAATTAAGGTTTTTAAAGTAAAAAACAACCGTCTGGCTCCAGTCCTTGCAGCTAATCTGTGTGGTGATGCCATGTGGCTGGGGACAGGAAACACATGTCTCCCTGCCGCTCGCACTCACTTAACATGATCCCCGCGAAGCAGCGTTTCCAGCGCAATTCAGCGGAGGCTGTTTCAATATGGACTATTTCAACTGGCATTCCAGCCCATCCACGCTGAGCGGTTTCCAAGCACTTTGTGGATATGAGTCATTATGGGGGTCACCAGAAGTTTTTAAACTATCGTCCCGAGGTCTTCTGAAAGAGATCATTTGCAAATTTTAAATTCATTGGGATTTCAATGCATAAAATATCTTAATTTTACATTTTTATTGTCATAGAGAGAATACATCTCACCTTGCAAAACGAAATGTGTATTTCTAGTTCTTTGTTTTTAAAAAGCATAATAAATAAAATCTTTGTGAGAGTTTTAAATGTCAGCACAATATATGTGCCTCAGGGCTTTTAGTTTCTCTTTTACCTTTTATAGTGCTTGAAAACAGAATCCTCATATTTAATATCCCACTCAAGTTCTGGCTTTGAATTTTGCAATGCAAAGTTTGACAGTTACCACCAATACATATGCTTAAGATATGCTAACAATGTCAGGCCTGGGAGTGAGTAGGTAGGCTTGCTGTTTTTGGTACTTACCTAGTTTCATACTTGGCTGTCTGCCTAGGTTAACCAAAAGAGCTGCGTTTAGACCATTGTGTGTTACTGCTCCCTCCCTCCAACTAGAAGACACTTGTTTCCAAAGGAAAGAGATTGAATAATGAGACCATGCTCTTAACTTTTGGCAGGTTTAAGAGGCAAATATTGACTGAGAAAAATAAAATAGAATATCAATTATTACATATGGAATATTCCACAGTTGTCACCCCGTTTTCCGTAGTCACCCCGTGGAGCTGTGTGGCCACTTGGAAGAGCTGACCGTGTCATAGTTTTCTCTCTGTCCACCGGACATCTCTCCAATCTGAGTGCTGGAGCTGCCTCTTAATTTTTATGTCAAGGTGAGCTTTGAAACTATCCTGTGCCTCACGCCGGGTTTACAGCCTGTTCAGATAACAGCCAAATTGACAGCTGTCACAACCGTGCACATTGTAAACAGGGAAGAAAATGAATTTTCAATGCTTCATTTGAATTATTTGAAGTTAGATATCTTTGTTTTGTTTTCTTTTGTTTTTCCTGCTTTCCCTCTTAAGAAATTTTCACTTACTTAAAAAGAAAGTTGATTTTCTGAGTATTCTATAAAGTTCATTCAAAATAGATTTTTCCAGTGGATCATTTTTTTCTGGTCTGAGAGTCAATGTTATGGAGCCACAGAAATTCTTCAAGGTGAGTGTTATATGAAGGAGGAGAGGGAGACAGCTGACCTGGGACCCACCTTGTGCTAGGGAGTAGGGCGCGTGTGTCAGAGTAACTACAGGCTCTGGGGAGCTGAACTCCCCGGGAGATTCCTTCCCCTCAGACAATCTAAGAACTGAAGCACAGATTCGGGTGTGCATTTCTTGTCTAATCCAGAAAACTTCAAAACAGTATGTGCCTCGCCAACGATGATGTCATCCTGAAGACAAGGAAAAGTTTACCAGCACTCCAAAGATGAGTTTGGAGAATGCTGGTTTCCTGCACATGAGCGGTGCTGGGATGGAGAGAGGAAGAGAATCCATGCCCGGCAATTGCACTCGGGTGAGTCCGGGTTTTCTGTAGCCCAGCACCAAACAAGAAATGGTCCCACAGTTTTCACTTGTCCATAATGGCATAGCAATTCCCAAAGGAGAGGCCTCTTACCAAGGCACATTATAATGAAGTTCATGTATTATTTACCTAACTGTCATCTGTTGACCCAAGCTTGCATCCCACTGAATTACAGTCTGCAATACTGTTAATATCCTATTAAACTAGATTTCATATTATTTTGTTGAGGTTTTTTGCATCTATGATCATGATAGGCACTATCTTTTAATTTTGTTTATTGTAACATTCTTACCTGATTTCGGCAGGAAGGTAGTCTAGCTTCATAAAATGAGTAGCTTTGGGAATAATTTTCAAAGTGTTTGTATTAATCCTTCTTTAGTTACTTTTTAGAATGAACCTTCTGTGAAGCCATACAGTGATGGGTCTTGTCATTGATACAAGGACCAACGCAAGGTCCTTCATCACTGATTCCTCCATTGTACTCAATACTGAGCTCAGATTTTCTATTTCTGCATCAAATACAGGATGTACAATTCCTGTCTGTGTGTGAATTTATCCACTTCTAATTTACCCAAGTTTTGGCATGTTTGCTTCTAGTAGTTTTTTATAATCCTTTGCATTTCTGTAGAATCAATTGCACTGTCTCCTTTTTTATTTGTTGTATTGTTTGAGTCTTTTTTCTGGGTTAATCAAGCCAAAGGATTATCAATTATATTAATATTTAAATATAGTTCACTTATATCTGCTCTGATCATTATTATTTCCTTCTTTAGTGTAATGCTCAGCTTCTTTTTCTATGTATTTGTGGTACTGAGTTAGTTTTTGAGATTTCTTTTGTCTTAATCTTAAGTGTTCACAAATTTCCTCACTAGAACTGCTTTTGCTGCGTCTTCTATTTTTGATGTATCATATCTACAATTTTTCCTCATGCTGCTTCTTGACTTGCCCTTGACTTCTTCTCTGATCAGTTGACTATTCAAAAATTTGTTGCTTAATTTCTACACTTGTGAATTTTCTCCTATTAGATATTTTTTTCATGCCATTGTGCCCAGAAACATTTTGGGCTGTGATGAAAGTGTTCATGTATTTTTAAGTCTTGTTTGTTCACCTAACAATCTATCTTGTGCATTTCTGAGAGGTTTTTGTTCTGTTTTAAGATAGGGTCTCACTATATAGCCCAGGATGGCCTGGAATTCATGGAGATCCTCCTGCCTCTGCCTTCAAGTACTGGGATGGTGTGATGGCCACCACACCTGGCTCTGAAGCAGTTCTGTTCTGGTGACACTGGCATAGTGCACTATGTGTCTTTCAGAGCTGTTTGGCCCAGGGTTAATCAGACCTGTTCCCAGGAAGATTTTCTGTCAGGGTAATTTACCAACTGTGAAAAGTGATTCTGAAGTTTCCAGCTGTGATTGTATTGCTTCTTATTTCTTCATTTCTGTTAATATTTACTTCATATATTTAAATACTTCATAGTGAGGTACATAAATATTTATAATTATTGTATCATCTTGATGAATTGACTCTTGATTACTGTGTAGTGACCTTGTACATTTTTGTCACAGTTTTGCATGGTATAAGAATAGTCACTACTCTGAGTGAAGCTGCACACACTTGTAACTCCGTTACTCAGGAGACTGAGGCAGGAGAGTCACCATGAGTTCAAAGCCAGCCTGGGCTACATAGTGAGTTCAAGCCCAGCCTAAAATGCACATTGAGACTTTGTCTCAAAAAGGAACTAGAGGGAGGGCACTCCTTACCTCTTTGGTTTTTATATTTATACATTATCCCTTTGTACACCTTCATAGCAGCCAATGTTTATTTTCCAGGTAAAGCAAGTCCGATGTAGGCAGCACATTTTGGATCCTTACTAAAATCCATTTATAAGTATTTTTTATTTCACTGAAGAATTTACATCACTTACTTTTAAGACAAGCACTGACAGGTAAGGACCTAGCAAGTGCTAGGACTCTGTCCTTTGCCATCTTCTAACCTTGTCCCTCTCCTTTCTTTTTTTTTTTTTTTGGCTTTTTGAGACAGGGTCTCGCTTTGTGGTTCAGGCTGGCCCTGAGCTCAGCCTCATACTCACATCACAATCCTCCTGCCTCTGCTTCCCGAGTGCTGGGATTACAGGCGTGAGCCACCACGCCCGGCACTGTGGTATGTGGTACTGGTTGCTGCTGGGTGTGGGTCTCCACACCCAGTATTGTTATGTGGTTACCCGGGAATCGAACCCGGGTCCTTGTGCTTGCGAGACAGGCGCCGGAACCACTGAGCTAACTCCCCGGCCCATGTCCCTCTCCTTTCTTGCAGCATCGTTTGTGGTCTGCTGATCTTTATAGTCGTGAGCTTTATTTTCTTTATCATTTGTGCATCTCTTAGAGGTTGTTTCCCTTACAGTTTCCATTGAGCATACAAAAACAATTTAGAGTGGATACATTTTGCTTAAGTTAAGTACAACTTAATTGCTATCCCGTGCAGAAATTCTACACATATACCTACCCCATATACACACATTTGGGGGTATTGATTACAAACTTCATATGTGACTTTCAAGCTAGAGTTAGATCAATTTATACATCAATTTATACAGTTAGAGCAGTTTATAATATATTACAGCATTCCAAATCTGAATATAGATTTCCATTACCAGTGAGTTTGTAGTTTTGTGTAGCTTTGTGTTGTTAGGCAGCACCTCTGAGTTTCAAAATGCAGAACCATCATTTAAGGTAGGTCCAGAGGTGGTGAAATCCCTCACTTGTAGAAATATCTATTTTTACTTCATTTCTGAATAACAGCGTTGCTCACTGTAGTACCTTTGGGTGACAGCGTTACTTTCAGCATTTTGGATATATCATTCTTCCTGCCAGAAGAACGTTAAGTTTGTTAATAGGCTTATGGAATTTTCTTGCATGTGATGGATGTCTCTTCTCTCATATGGGATGAGTATCTTTTCTCTTGCTCATTTCAAGATTCTCTTTTACTTTGACTTTTGCCACTTGCTGATAAGGCGACTCAGGGTTTCATGCTTTAAATTGGTCTTCCTCGACTCCACTGAGCTTCGTCAACCTAGATCTCCAGTCCTTCTGCCTCTAAAAATTTATGAAGTTTTCTGTCAAAGCTTCTTTAAAGATTCTTCTTTCCCCTTTGTGTTTTTCTTTCTCTATAAGTCCCATAATCTCTGCCTGCACATTTGATGCTGCCCCATAAATTCATCTTGCTTTCTCCATTCCATTTTGTTCTTTTCTTTGTTTTCTACTCTGTAATTTCAAATGACTTGCCTTTGAGCTCACTGATTCTTCTGTGTGATTGAATCACTGGGTAAAGCTCTTTACTGAATCTTTTAGTTCAGTTATTACATTTTTTAACTCCAGGATTTCTTTCTTCCAATGCTTGTATTTCATTTTTAAGCCCCTCTTTTTCATCCAGCTTCCCTCATTTCATTTAGTTGCCTGTTTGGTTGCATCTGTCCAGGCTTCTCTAAGATTATTATTATTTTCAATTATTTTTCAAATATTTGAAAATCCTTTTTTTTTTTTTTTGAGGTCTGTTACTAGAGCTTTATTAGTTTCCTTGCTCGTATCTTGTTCACCTGACTCTTTGCTACTCAGTCTTTTGGTAACTGTGGCACTATTTTGTGTTTTTATGACTACACGACTGTGATGCTTACTGAGTCCATTTATGGAGAGTTGGTGTCTGTGCCTTTGAACGGCAAACACTTTTTTCAGTCTTATATACTGACATTGGCAGATGCAGCCTTCCTCTTGCTGGCCAAAAGGGCGACCTTGGAATCACTGTTGAGGAGCTGGAATTGGGCTGTGTGGTCACTGTGCAATCTACAGTGGCATCCAAGTTTGTGGAAGTTGCTACCAGGGCTTGAACACAGATCTCCAAGCGAGCTGGACTTCTGCCAAGAGCTTCCGCCCTGCCTCTCAGGGCATGGATGCGTATGTGTATCTCTTGCTGAGTTCTCATGTGAGTGGAACCTCATACACATTGTTGCACAGAGGGACTTCAGTGGAACTGCAGGGTCACTCGAGAGTTCACATGCAGTCAGAATTTGGTGGTTCTGTCTGCCTCAGCACAGCCGTCTTTCTTAATGGCTGTGAAAGCAGGACCACGGCCAAACCTGGCTGTAGCCAAGTCTGCACAGGGGCGTAGGTGTTTCCAGGGCAGGAGTCACCCCAACTTTGCCAAGCTTGCTACCCAGGGGTGGAGCTCCCTTTTCAAAATGGCACAGCTGCCCTAGGTTTCCCTGCAGTTCACAACATCCCACCAGATCTAAAAGCTGCCACATGGGCAGACTGGTGATACCACCCAGCTTTCCTCATTTGATGATATTGACTGATTTTTAATTGTAAAGCCATTCTGAGTTCCTGGAATAAATTCCACTTGATCACAATACATTGTCCTTTTTCCATATTTCAGATTTGCATGGCTAAAATCTTGTTAGAGATTTGTATTAGCATTCCTGAAAAGTACTGGTCTATAGGTGTGTATGTATATGTCTATGTGTGTGTGTGTGTGTGTGTGTGTGTGTGTGTGTCCATCAATTGATACTGGTGTCTTTGACTTTCATAACAAAGGTCATATTATACACTGTGTCCTCCTTTCCTGTCTGTGACTTTTTCTCCAACAGTAAGAGACATGGATCTTCCCATTCACCACCTATTATATCTAGTCCTTCTGTATTTCACCTTAAAGTTTTCAGTCAATTGACATTTCCCAAGCTTGAGTCAGTCTCAACCCCATTATGAAATATGTTTGCAGTACTGCTAGCTTCATTCATTACAATCTGCATTTTGTCTTAGGGTACGTTGGTGTCTTCCTTTATACTGCTGATTTGTGAGTTTGCATATTTTAAATGCTATTGTTTGAGGTAAGTTTTACAAATGCACCAAGTCCTATATGCCAACCACAGTGTGGTATAGAATAGCTCTTCTGTATGTGTTAGATTTACATGTAAGTTATTCCATGTTATACCAGGGATAACTGGCCAAGGATTTAGTGCAGTGGTTCCAGCACCTATCTTGTGTCTTACAAATTACACTTCCAATTGTTAATTCCTGGTATAAAGAATAAAATTGAACTCCATAATGTGACCTTGTATCTTCTAAACTTAATTAAATAATGGATTGCTTCAGGGTGTCTGATAATCAGAAACACTGAGATTTTCTCTGTAGAACATCATGTCACCTAAATAAATTCTTATTTCTTTCACCATGTATGACTTCTTTTTTCTTGCCTAATTATGCCAGCTCATACTTTGGTTATGCTAGTGAAGAGAAGGAGGGAGATAGGACATCCTTGATTTAGGTCAGGGGTTAAGATCTTTGCCTCACATTATTAGATATGTTGGCTGCAGACTTTTTATTCATACTCTATATTAGGTTTGGTTTTTACTTCATGTCTGTCATGAATTTTTGTGATAAATATGTGTGTGGCTGTCATTGTTATTTCCCTGCACCCTTGAGAGAGCCAAAGGTTTCCTTGACACTGCAGGTCAATCTGATTTGGAGCACTGATTTTCCGCCCTGGCACCAACAAACTGCAGCCCCACATGTTACTTTATCTTTTCCCACATTGCTGGATTAGGTCTGGTAATATTTTGCAAGGGACTTTGACATCTGCATCCAGGAAAGATGTATAATGTTCTGGAGTAATAAAAAGTTGGAAAGTATTTTCCCTGATTCTATTTTCTAGAGGTAGTTACTAAGGACAGGTGCATTATATTTTTAAATATGCAGTAGAGTTCATTAATTAAAATAATTCAGCCTGCAGTTTTCCTTTTTGTAATGTTTTAATGATAACTTAACTTTAATAGGCGTATCACTATTCACTGTATCTACTCCTTTGGAGAGTTCTAATGTCTTTATCTTTCAAGAATTGATCTGTTACATCTGAGCTACTGAGTTTATGGATGTATGCTATGTTTTTCTGATAATTCATAATATAATTTTTCTTTTTGAGATAATGTCTTGCTTTTGTAGTTCAGACTGGCCCTGAACTTACTATGGAATGAGAGCAAGCCTCAAACTCACAGCAATCTTCCTGCCTCTGCCTTCCAAGTGTTGGGATTATGGGTGTGAGCCACCACATTTGGCCCTGTGGTGTGTGGTGCTGATTTCTGGTGGGTTGAATCAACACTCCCAGAATTGTTGTGTGTGATTACTGAGGATGCAACTTGGGAACTTGTGCTTGCAAAGCAGGTGCCAGAACCACTGAGCTAAATCCCTGGCCCACTTATATTTTTGATATGAATAGAATCAGCAATATTATCTCCTAATTTCTAGTATCATTCAGTTGTATCTCCTTTCTCTTTCCCTGTCCAACTAGCTAGATTGTTTATTCTAGCTGGTAAGTTAGTGAAATTTACAAGAGGTACAAGGACAAATATAAATAGTATGCTATGTATAAATAATTTTAATTTATATTTCTCACTTTATAAAAAAAGGAAGATCGAAGAGTGACAGGAAAGTCAAAATAATATCTTTAAGAAGGTAGTATTAAAAACAAACATCAAACACTCTATTCTAAATACATAAATGTTTTGTTTTGCCAGGGTTCATAGGATGATTCCCAATAAACATATTTTATAAGATAAACATATAAACATATTTTATAAGATAACTTTATAAAAAGCAAAATATTGGCCAAGGATTTAGCTCAGTGCTTCCAGCACCTATCTTGCAAGAGCAAGGGCCCGGGTTCAGTCCCTGGGAACCACATACAACAATGCTGGGCATGGAGACTCACGTCCACCAGTAATCAGTACCACATACCACAGTGCCGGGCGTGGTGGCTCATTCCTATAATCCCAGCACTTGGAAGGCAGAGGCAGGAGGATTGCTGTGAGTTTGAAGCTCGTCTGGGCTACATATTGAGCTCAGGGCCAGCGTGAACAGCAAAGTGAAACCCTGTCTCAAAAAAACCCCAAATATTAGTACTACTAGATACAATATTACCTGATTTCATTTCACAGAAACTAAATATTTACTGATGATAAATAGTATAAAGAAGAATTTTACTAGCTTCAACCTTACTAGATATTAAACAGTTCACTTAAGAAATTGAATTTTCTGTGAGATGAAACAAGATAAATAAGAAGTATTAATTTCCTTTTAAAATATTAATTTAATAAAAGTCAGTTATGGACTTGTATAAAAACTAACCAGGTAAAAATGCTCTACACTAATTTCAAATATGTAACCCAGCATTTTATTTCTACCTACTTTTTGGTTAAAATAGAAAGTTAATATGGCTTCTTTTATTGGCTACTCTAAATATATAGTGCAATCTTTAAAGTTTTTACAGAAATTTCTATAAATACACACATACATTAAAGAATGCTTCTGGTTACATAGTGTTTGCAGTACTCCAAACAATATGCATTGTGCCTGCCATAGCTTATCATATAATGTTCCTCTATTGTCAGAATGGGAGAATTTGCAATTTACAAAATTTTGTTTTGCTTTCCAGTAACTCATATAAAATGGAGATCCAAATAAGAATTTTAAATCAAACCAAAATAAGACAATTACATTTAATGCATACATTGAAAAATATGAACTTTCAAATATTGCCAAATTCTCCTACTTTGTGAGACCAGAGGTCATCTCACATTTATTAATACTTCAGTGTGTAGTAGATGTTCCTGAAGGAAAAGTATTTCTCAAGCTCCCCAGAATTGTATGTCTTTAATTTCACCCTTGACACGCGTGAGTTTCCAGTCTAATTAAAGGTATTCTTCTCATCAAGGAAATGACTTATGTTTAAAGGTGTCAAATAATATCATAAGCAGGTCTGTAGCTCTGTCCCAGCAATCTCTTCAGAGAAGGGAGGGCTGAATTATGTGTGGTTATGTGAATAATTTCAAAATTCACACTGTCATTATAAAACTGTCCAGATTTGGTAAAAAGAAAAATAAATAGAAAATGAGAAGATTCACGTCCACTTCACACTCAGCTCAGTCCTCCTCAGACCTGCTTTGCAGGCTGTTTTGATCTTGCAAATTTGTCAGTTCTATTTTATATGTAAATTAACTGAGAATTTCAAAATACACATTTATTTCAGAAAATAAATTTGATCTATATTTTTCCTTATTGAGTTTCACCTTTTCCCTATTATTTCCCACAAAACAGGTCAGCTCAACTTGTAACCTGGCATGCTTTTAATGTCTCCGCTCCCTCCCAGCTTAATTCACGGAGAGTGGTTTTTGTCCCTCACACTTCGTAGTCGCAGACACGGTCATTAAGGCCAGTGGTTGGCTGTTTTCTATCTTTGCTTAATCTCATCAATGCCGGTGCCATTAACCCAATAGATCCCCGTTCCATTCTGCTCTCCCCTTCCTACACCCCGCCCCCTCCCTTCCAGTACCCCTCTTCCTCCTCACTCTGCACACTGACTCTTTTTCCTATGCATTATTGATACTAACCATGAAAAACTATATAATCAAAAGTGTAAAATATTATTTAATCTTCAGACAAACTGCATGTTCACTGATGCAGAATTACTCCAGAATGTATGACAAGAAAGTAACACAGTCTTTATTTGGCTTGAATGCCATTTCTACATTTTAGCTGAAAAAATATTTCTTTCTTCAAATGGATCACAAAACATGAACTCGGTGATGAATTAACCCTGTTGTTCAAAGGGAGTAAAATGAATGATTTCATATGAAACAAAAGTGAATGCATACAATGCAGTTGCTTTGTTAACTTAAACCTGGTAGAGGTAATTTTTCAAGCCATTTTAGTGGCACAGAGCCAGATTCTCTGCTTCAGGTGAGCAGACGTCGATCCTTTCTCAATGGGCAGCACAGGCTGGCAGCTCACTTACAGCAGAGAATGCAGAATGTATTTTCTTTGCTATAACTATCAATAATGATTTAAGCAAACTATCAAGTACAAAAATAACCCCTTTGTGAAGAATAATCGTTGCTTCACTACTCTACTAAGATAAATGCAATTTGCACTCACAGAAAAACAAAATCATGGACTATAATGTAGTGCAGTGTCACATCGGTCTTAGAAGGCCTCCTTATGTCTCAGCCATATGGTTGAGCATCAGAAAAAGTAATGTCCACGAGACGTATGTTTTCAGCAGAGGAGAAAATATAGGTTTTCATTTTCTGGCTTAAAATACTGCTGTTCTAAATATTTTTCCTCCAAAGCACATGAATATAACATACGGCTGAGTTATAAAATTGTAAATGATTCAGTGCTTGAATAAATTAAGATGGGGTCTCCTAGTTTGGTCCAAATAGCAAGGCGTACACTGTTAACTCTCTATTTGCTTACAGGTTTTAAAACTCTGAAACTGGATTACTTTCCAGTAAAAATCTCACATTATGAGAGAGAAATTCAGTCTGAGTATAGTCTCTGAGTTTCATCATGAAGTGGTGTCTAAGGCAAGGTGATGGTCATTAATATTTTTCCTGCAGCAAATATAAAAGGCTGCACAGCTGCAGTTCAGTTAAGCAGACAAGACGCTGAGCAGCATTTCTTTGGGGATGGTAGGAAGGAAATGCATCACAGAGAGATAAAGACCAGGAGGGAAGTCCAAGGGGGGGGAGTGAGCTGCAAAAGGGGGCTCCAAGGAGAAAACTGTTGAACACACATTATGAGCCAGAGAAGACGTATCTTATTCAGAAGAAAGTGTGACCCTCACTGGTGTAGAATGAGAACAAGGCTGAGGAGCAGAAGTGTTCTCCACAGCCACGCAGCTATGAGCGCATAGAACCAGAACTTTGGGAGGCTGAGGCAGGAGGATCTCATTTTAGAGCCCAACCTAGGCAACTTAGCCCCTTAGATTCTGCCTCAAGAGAAACATAAAAAGTGTTGTAACTTAATGTGAAGGTCTTGAGTTCAATTCCCAACATTGAAAAAAAATAAAATTAAACATATCAACCTAACTTTATATGTGGATTCCCAAAAAGGAAGTTGAATAATTTTAAAAATCAAATAACATTACCCAACTCTTATTTACAATCTGTGATTAAATTCATCAAGAAAATAATTCCTACCAGGATTAAAACCCAGCATTTGTATAATCTTCTCTTTTGCTTTAGGTTTCTCTGCGATACAACAAACAATATTGTTGAAAACGTTTTCTTTTAAGTTTTTAAAAAAATTTTCATTGAAATATATGTGTAGTACCTGGCTTTTCATAAGAAGGGGTTCTGTAAATAATATATTTTAACTACTTTACTTCTCTTTCATGTCCCTTACTCTTAGCATTATCACTTCTTGCATTATGAAAAAATATAGTAACATGGAGATTTTTCTCTGAACTTTAAAGGGAACATATTTTATTCGTGAAGCAAATTCCTTTTGTGGAAACTTAGAATTTCCTGATAAGTGACATCAATTTTATAGATTTTCTTCCCAAGCAACAAATATTTTCTCCCCTTTTAAAAAATTCCTTAGTATCATTTAAAATTTTACTTTCTTCACTTATTAGATTTTTCTGAGGTATTATCTCCGTTACTGCATATAAGAAATTCATTTGGTGCCATTTC
>PVIR01029352.1:0-21172 GCA_004026965.1 Petromus typicus | reverse complement strand
GCAGCAAGGAGCTCTGTGACCATGATGGTGTCTTAGATTTTACCTTTGATCTCAGAGAAGCCAGTGGTGAGTTTAAATTTTTATTTTCCTTTTTATTTTTTATATTTTTTAGGTTTTTTGAGACAGGGTCTCACTTTGTGGTTCAGGCTGGCTCTAAGCTCAGCCTCTAACTCACATCACAGCAATCCTCCTGCCTCTGCGTCCCGAGTGCTGGGATGACAGGTGTGAGCCACCACGCCCGGCACTGTGGTATGTGGTACTGGTTGCTGCTGGGTGTGAGTCTCCACGCCCAGTATGGTATGTGGTTACCGGGGATCGAACCCGGGTCCTTGCAAGACAGGCGCCGGAACCACTGAGCTAACTCCCCGGCTCTTGATTTCCCTTTTTAGAAGTTTGTTCTCCCTCCTCCGTGTAGAGTGTGCAGCGGAGGTGGGGAAGAAAGCAAGCAGTCCAGCAGCTGGAGCGGGTGTGTGAGGTCGCTGTGGGAGAGTGAGGTGAGGGCCAGAGAAGGGTGTGTGGGACTTGGCGCTTGCTGGAGAGGCTGGGAGAGGAGCAAGCTGGAATGGCTGGGGAGGGGAGAAACAAGAGTAGAGGTCATTTGCAGTACTGCAGAGTGGGGATGTGCCATGAGCCACAGGTGGGGGATCTGAGCTTCAGGAGAGCGGAGGACAAGATTTGCGATAGGGAGGGTGCCAGTACAGGGACCTTGATGGACACGGGAGGTGTTTAAAGTCGTGGCAATGGGGAGATGTCGGTGGAGAAGAGGAGGCAGCGACTGTGCTGAGCATGTGGGTTGGGGCAAAGGGGAGGCAGGCAAGAGGCCAAGCAGGTGTGAGGAAGTGAAGTGAAAAAGGGCGGCTCAGGTGTCACACTCAGGTGTCTCGCCTGGCTGGCAGGCTGAGCAGGAGACTACAGCAGGCAGGTGAGGGAAAGCTGAGTCGCGCAGAAGTGGAGGAGACAGCGGCAGCCACACAGGGGGCCAGACACACGCTGCATACTGCAGTTTGCGGAAGAGCAGAACTCATTGTGCAGGATGCACGGGTCCCAGACTAACCAGCAAGGTGGGGAGAGGGCTCCCCCTGTGGGATGCGGCTCCGTGCGGTGGGGACGAAGGGCCCTTGGAAGTGTGTCCTGCTCTAGGCCTGTGGAATTCCTCAGGCACGCCTTCACTCCTGTCCCTGTGTGTGTGTGTGGCAGTCGTGAAGATGGATGAAGTCCTTTTGGGTACCTGTGTGTAGAGGTTAACTGGGGCCCAGTGCACACATGCCAGGCAGATGCACGCCTGACCCCGTTTGAGGGCATTTTGCTGGAATGAGAGAAGGGGCTGATGGGCGTGGCCGTGAGGGACTCTTCCCCCCACCCTCCCTTCCCAGGAGAGGAGGTCTGTGCTGCCTCAGCTCAGCAGCTAATTTGCATGTTACAAGCGGGGGCTTTGCCAGGGAGCTCGAGATCTGTAGCAGGGACTAGCCCTAGAGCAGCATGGTGGACTTGGTGGATATGAAGGGACGTGGCAGCTTCCTCGTGGGCACCGTGGTGCATGCCTGTAATCCTAGCACTTGGAAGGCGAAGGCAGGAGGGTCACAGATCAGAGGCGAGCCTGGGCTGCGTGGTGAGTTCAGGGTCAGTCACGGTCTATATATAGAGATGAGACCCCGTCTCATAAAACAGCTGAGGGGGGGGAATGGAGGTCGTGAGTTGGAGTTCCTTAGGGTTCGGTGCTGGGGTCAGTGCAGTGGGTCACCAGGGCAGCCCACGTTGGGCTCTGTCAGGACAGAGTGGGGCTTGGGATCGGGACTTGCAGCCTAGGTGGCTTGGGAGGAGGCAGCGGAAGTGGAAGGGAAGGACCTTGGAGGGCGGGGTGCAGGCCCTTAAGGGCCAAGTGTGTGGGTGCAGCTGTGCACATCCTGAACTTGCTGGGAAGGCGATGGTGGTGGCTGTGCAGCGGGCAGGAGTGTGCCGGTCAGAGGAGAGGGCCACCTCCGTCCATGTGCTGCCAGCATCTAAGCACCCTTGCCATGTGCGTAGGACCATTTCAGTCCGGACGCTCACTCTGGTAGCAGGGATGAGGCTCAGGCTCGGAAGTCAGCCGAATCTGAGTGGAGAGACAGGAACTCGTTTGCCCCATTCAGCCGCTCCCTCATTTTTTTTAGGTTTTTTTTAGGTTTTTTGAGACAGGGTCTCGCTTTGTGGTTCAGGCTGGCCCTGAGCTCAGCCTCAAAGTCACATCACAGCAGTCCTCCTGCCTCTGCCTCCCGAGTGCTGGGATGACAGGCGTGAGCCACCACGCCCGGCACTGTGGTGTATGGTACTGGTTGCTGCTGGGTGTGGGTCTCCACACCCAGTATTGTTATGTGGTTACCGGGGAATCGAACCCGGGCCCTTGCGCTTGCAAGACAGGCGCCGGAACCACTGAGCTAACTCCCCGGCCCAGCCGCTCCCTCATTTTTGAGCCTCAGTTCCTCTTCCAGCTCGAGCCAGCAGCCCAGGTCCTGCTGGCCCAGAGCCAGCCGGACGCTCACACCTTGCCCTTCACAGGTTTTCCCAACGTGGGCAAGTCCTCACTCATCAACGGGCTGGTGGGTCGGAAAGTCGTGAGTGTCTCCAGGACACCAGGCCACACGCGCTACTTTCAGACCTACTTCCTCACTCCCACGGTGAAGTTGTGTGACTGCCCAGGCCTCACCTTCCCGTCCCTGCTGCCCAGACAGCTGCAGGTGTGGATGCTAACCAAGAGGGGAGGCCAGGAGGCCTGGATGGAGGAGGGGAGAGGCGGGGTGGGGCGGGCGGCACCCCGGAGATGCTGAGCACGGTCCCCACAGGTCCTGGCCGGGATCTACCCCATCTCGCAGATCCAGGAGCCCTACACTTCCGTGGGCTACCTGGCCTCCCGGATCCCGGTGCAGACCCTGCTGCACCTGCGCCACCCTGAGGCCGAGGACCTGGCCTCGGAGCGCCCTTGGTGTGCCTGGGACATCTGTGAAGGTGCGTCCCGGGTGGGCTTCCTCCCGTGTCATCGGCACAGCAGCTGTCCGCAGGCTGTAGGTTGTGCCAGGGCTAGTGGGGAGTGGGGCTGGGCGACAGCGCGGTCCCCCTGACTGCTTGCTCCCTCCAGCCTGGGCGGAGAAGCGCGGCTACAAGACCGCCAGGACAGCGCGCAATGACGTGTACAGAGCGGCAAACAGCCTGCTGTGGCTGGCGGTGGACGGCCGCCTCAGCCTGTGCTTCCACCCCCCGGGCTACAGCGAGCAGAAAGGTGGGTCGGACGCACTGGGCCGCTGCAGCGCTCCTGCTGGGGGCAGGGGCGGGCTGCCTGTGCTCACAACCCGCTCCTCTGCTTCCCAGGCGCCTGGGAGTCTCACCCCGAAACTGCGGAGCTCATGGTTCTGCAGGGTAGGGTGAGGCCGGCCGGTGACGAGGAGGACGAGGACGAGGAGGAAGAGGAAGAGCTGAGCAGCTCTTGTGAGGAGGAGGGAGAGGAGGACCGAGACGCGGACGAGGAGGGAGAAGGGGATGAGGACACCCCGACCTCGGCCCCGGGCTGCGGCCTGGCCGTGCGCAACCCCTACGCCCTGCTGGGCGAGGACCAGTGCTGAGCACCCGCCCACTCGGCGGAAAAGCGGCCCTCTGGCCCTTGCTGTGGGCCGGGCAGGGGGGCCGCCCGTCCCGCCCTTCTGCTTGCGCCCTCCGGGAGGGGAGCCCTGGCTCGAGCTCAGGTGGGTTCCCGCTCCTCTGCCGCTCGCACCCAGCACCCAGCACCCAGCACCCAGCCGGAAGTCAGGCCCGAGGCGCGCCCTGCCGCCGGCCTGGGTTCTACCAGGAGCGAGCCGGCAGGAGTTGGTCTCGCAGGAGATTGCAGCTCAGCGGCGGACCTGGGCCTGTGAGGGCGCTGCCCTGCGGCTGGCGGGTGGCGACTCCCTCAGGCACCGGGCTTCGGGATAAGTTGCGAGAGCCCTTGACGTGTATTCTAGGACTTGCTGTTGATAAAAGTTTTTAGTTGGAGACAAAATGCTCTTGAAAGTGTTGATTAAGTGTGTGTGAGTAAAGACAATCACCCGCGGGTACCGGCGTGCACATTCGCACCTGGAGCAAGCCAAGCCGCACGCCCGGGCGGGCGGGTAGCCCCCCTTCCCCCGGCCAGCCTGCCCCCACGTCCCCACACCTCGCCCGAGAGCTGCTGTCTCCCAGGCGGCTCCTTCGCCTTTGAGGCTACGCTTGGCTCGTGCCGCTGGCCGTACTGACTGCTGGCGTCATGCGCGTCGGTCAGCAGCAGCCAAGGGGGCAGGAGGACCGCGCTGGACGGGTGAGGAGGGGGCAGCCTGTTCAGTTCAGGTCGCCGGGGGGCAAAGGAAGTGGAAGGCCGATAGCCGTGCTGGTTCGGAGGGCCGGGCAGGTGGTGTCGGGCCACGGCAGGAGCAGGGGCTGTCTCGAGCTGAAGCCCCGCTGTGGGAAGAGACCCTCTGGACGAGAGGGACAGAGCAGTCGGCCCAGCGCGTCCTCCGCCGCATCCTCCCCGCAGGTGCTGGGGAGCGGAGAGAAGCCGGGGCTTCCGCTTCGCTTGGAGCTCCGCGTGGACGTCGGCTTCCTCGTAGACGGCAGCTTCCTCCCCGGCTTGTTTTTCTGGATCGAGTGCTGTCCCTGTACGGTCCAGGACAGTGCTAGTAGCAGGCTTGTTGCATGCTTACATCTTTTCCTCCCAACACAGGGAGTTGAATGGAGCCCTGGGACTGAGCTCCATCTCCAGGGCCCCCTTCTTGAAACAGGGTCTCACAAGTTTGCTGGGATGGGCTCAAATTTGGTGATCCTTCTGCCTCAGCCTTCCCAAGTGCTGGAATTGCAGGCGTGTGCCACACAACAGGTTCTTCGTTTCTTAATAATTTTGATAGCAGGAAACAATAGTGCCAGAGATGCTGAGTTCTACAGAAATTATAGCACAAACCTCCAAGAGCCCGACACAGAGCGCAGGGTAACAGTAAAGTACTAACTCAACGTCCTCAAGTCTGACAGACTGTGTGTCCACGGCCCGCGTGGCCAGGGAGGTGCCGGGACCACCCCGGACGGCTGCAAGCATCTGCTGCCTGCTGGTCACCACTGAGTGCCAAGCGAGCCCGCATGGACCTCACCAGTCAGGAGGACGAGCGAGACCAGCAAGGGCGCGGGCAGCCTGTAGGAGGAGCCTGGATGTTCCTGGGCAAGTATGAGGCCAAGCGAGGGAGCAGTGTGGGGAGTCTGGCTCCGGGAGGCCCCGGGGCACCTAGGTGCCACCTACGGAGGGCTTGGAAACAAAGACTGGGCGTCGTGTGTGTCAGACAGCACAGGTGCAGGGCAGGACCAGCTTGGAGAGAGTCTGCAGCCACCTGGAGCGGGAGGCTAGGAGTGAGGAGTGGCAGTAGGAAGAAAGTAGGATTTTTTGTTTTGTTTTTGTGGTGCTGGGGACTGAAGCCAGGACTTACTCAGTGAGCTACATCCTCAGACTCCCTCTCCTCCCATCTTTTTTTTTTTTTAATGTTTTTATTTTGTACTTTTAATTTTGAGATGGGGTGTCACTAAATAGCTAAGTTGCATGCAGCCCTCCTGCCTCAGCCTCCCAGGATGCTAAGTTTAGAGGCACCGGCTGCAAGCCAGTGAAGGCGGGTTTTTCAGGCAAGCAGGCAGCTAGTGGATCTCGCATTTCACCTGGAAGCTGGGCGAGCGGTGGGAACTTCCGGGACTGGATGTGTAGGGTCGGGAGAGGCGGCGGCCAAGGGGTGGGGAGCAGCCGCGTGCACACGCGGTGCGGGAGGCGACTGCGGAGGAGCGTGGGGAGAGCCAAGTTGGTCACCCAGGCCTGAGTCGACAGTGGCGGCGGACTCCGGCGCCTCCTGGCGGCGCTTCTCGGAACTGCAGGTGTTCCTGTGGCCTGTGCGGAGGCTGCTTCTGGTACAGGCTCAGCCTCCGCCCGCTGTTCTCCCATCAGGCGCAAGTGGATTTTTTTTTTTTTAAAGTTTCTTTTGAAACAGGGTCTCGCTATGTAGTTCAGGCTGGCCCTGAGCTCAGCCTCCAACTCACATCACAGAAATCCTCGTGCCTCTGCCTCCCGAGTGCTGGGATGACAGGCATGAGCCACCACGCCCGGCACTGTGGTATGTGGTGCTGGTTGCTGCTGGCGTGAGTCTCCACACCCAGTATTGTATGTGGTTACCAGAGATGGAGCCCAGGCCCTTGCACTTGCAAGACAGGTGCTGGAACCACTGAGCTAAATCCCCGGCCCTTATTTATTTTATTTTATTTTATTTTTTTTTTGAGACAGGGTCTTGCTTCATAGTTAAGGCTGGCCCAGAGCTCAGTCTTGAACTGACAGCAATCCTGCCTCTGCCTCCCAACTGCTGGGATTACAGGCATGATCCACCAGGCCCAGCACTGTGGTATGTGGTTCTGATTGCTGGTGAGTGTGAGTCTCCAGCCTGCTATTATTGTTTGTGGTTACCAGGGATCGAACTGGGGCCTTGCGCTTGCAAGGCAGGCACCGGAACCACTGAGCAAACTCCCCAACCTCCAAGTAGCTTTAATAAAACAGTAAAGTCAGACTTGAATGGCGAGGCAGAAGTTCGGATATATTTCTTAATGTGCCTTTTGAAGTGTCATAAATGATAACCTTATGTGTTCTCAGGAGAGAATGGTACACAGCAGCCCAGAGCGCTTCTGTGACTGTGTATAAATAACAGTATGGGAGCCTCTGGCGTTTTATTTTGAAAATTAGCTAACAAAGCAAAAGGACAATAATACTCAAATACTAAAGGACAATTATACCCAAATACTCAACTCAGAGTGAGCAAACCCTGACGTTTTTCTGTATTTGTCTTATCAACCGTCTCCTATCTTACATAGCCATTTGCATTTTGTCTACTTACCTTTTTATTTTAAGATTTTTTTATTCTTGTTACAGGATTGCTATGGAGTTCAGGCTGGCCTCAAACTCAGTAATTCTCTCGCCTCAGCCTCCTGAATAGTTAGGATTACAGTTGTGCCCCCCCCCCCCGATTCTCCAACTCTAGTCTGGAACAATCCAGCCTCTTTTCTTTTTTTTTTTTTTGAGTTGACACTTTGAAGAGGCAAGGCCAAGTGTCTTCTAGGATGCTATCTGGTCTGGAGTTCTCATTTCTTTGTCTTTTAACTTGTTCCTTTCCCCCCTTGTGTTTTGTTTCAATTCTGTAAATTGTACTTGAGGCCCCCTGTAGTTGCTCACCTGTTGTTTGGATCAGCCACGCCTCCACTGAGAGCAGGGGCAGCTCCCAGAGCTCTCAGGGGTCGCTCCCCGCGCAGTTGTGGCTCAGGCACTCTGCTGTCCTTCTGTGACTTACCTGGCGCTGGGCCTGAGCCCAGGGCTTTGTCAGAGCAGGCAGGTGCTCCGCGGGCGCTGCCTTCCAGCTCTTGCATGTTCTTGTAGTCAGTTTTGCTCTTCTGTGCGAGTTGTCACAGCCACAGCCAGTTATAATCCTACTTGTGAGTAGAAGTCTCTACCAGCAGAATTTTAGCGCAATCTATAGTTTGAAACAATTGAACAAAAAGAAATTCAATAAATACAAAATTATACGACACAGATACTTGCCTACTGAAATATCTTTTGAAAATTTATGTGTTATATATCAAAGTGTAGTTATCACTGAAGCTTTAGTTATTTTACTCAGAAATGTTTTAGTAACTTGCTTGAGCTGTATGTAGTGGTGCACATCTATAATCCCAGCATTCAGAGGGCCGAAGCAGAAGGATCTGAGTTTGAGGCCAGCCTGGGTTACATAGTGAGTTCAGTGCAGTTATGGATTACATGGTGAGACTCGTCTCACAAAAGGTGTTTTAGCAACTTACATGAAATGTAGAAATGTAGTTTTTGTTGATTGCTTGGAAATGGAAGAGTTAGCACCTAAGATAAATAATACATTATATTGTGAGTACTTGTAAAAAAAATTACATATTTAGATTTTTAACTCTGTATTCTGAGAGAGAGGCTGATGTTTGCAGGCCAAATTTTTAGGAAATCTGAATATTTTAAGTTAGAGCTGTCTAACTCACCAAATTAAAGCACAAGACCTTGACAACATAATGTGCAAATGAGTTACTTTCAATCATTTTTTTCCTAAATGAACGTTAGGAGCAGAGAGGATGCAGCGTCTCTGAAGATCTGGGACTGAGCTAATGAACAGTAGAACAGGGGCCTTCCTAGGAGTGGTCTGTAGTCTGCAGAAAGAGCGAAAAGCCAGAGGCGCCCTGCTCTCTGAACCGTGGAGCCGTCCCCTCCCACACCGCCCTCCTCGCTAGCTCACTTGCTGCAGGACCGGACTGTGGCGATGGAGGCGCAGCTCAGAGACAGGCCTGGAGCTCCTGCACGTCCCCAGCCGGCCACGGTCTTCCTCACGAGAAGCCGCAGCCCCTGTCCAGCTGGGCTGTGCTCCCAGGCCCCCTCTCTCCAGCAGGACTCCGGAAATGAACAGTGTCTGGTGTTTCTGAAGGAGCGTTTCTCCTTCCCCTTACCCGTTCCCGCACCATGGCAACGGCCACTTGTTAGCTTCTCCTCGGGGTCCCTGCCAGGATGTGGCATGTGTTCCTGCAGATGCCCTAACCCATGCAACACTCTACCTGCTGGCCCTTGGACAGGCCTCTCCTAGATGTCTAGGATTGGAGAAGGCCCAGTGCATGACCTTCCTATTGGGCTGAAAGGGACACTGCTAATCCATAGCACAGCAGAACATGACAGGAAAAATATCCAGGTTATCCACAGGGACGGCCTGGACTACATATTGAGTAGGAGCCAGCCTGAACTACGAAGCAAGACCTTGTCTCCAAAAGACAAAAAAAAAAAAAAAAAAAGAAGAACCGGTTTTGTGACAGGAGGGCTCTCTTCCCATGGGCTCTGGTGGCCCAGTGACAGGTGAGGGTGTTCCTGGCAGAAGGGCAGGCCGTCTGGCAGGAGAGCAAGGAGCAGGTGTGGGGTCTTGCAAGGGTAGTGTTGCTGGAGCACAACTGAGAAGAGTACGTGAGTTCCAGGCTGTCACAGACACCCCCTCTTAGCTATGGGGCCCGACACGTTATCTGCAGCTAGTTATTCCTGCCTGAGCTTGGCAGGGCCTGGGCGCTGTCCATAACCACCTGTCACGTGGAAAGTGCTCAGCTGCCCGCCGTGTCTCTAGCTCACACTGACTTTCTTCACCAAGCAAGTAGGTCCTCTAATTAATGGGCAGGTAATGTGATCTCGAGGTGCTGCAGTCAGGGAGCCGGGGGATGCAGTCTCCATAATGAGCTCAGGCCAGCGTGTGAGAATCACGCTGGTCATAGGCCCGGTGGTGAGTCAGATGGGCAGTATGGCTGGGGGCCGGCTCGTGACACACAAGCAGGCGTGCTCTGAGCTGGACACTGTCATGCTGGTTTGCGCCACTGTGTCGAGAACCCACAGTCTTTCAGCTCTTCTGTGAATCAGAGTGAATCAGAATTCCTCTGTGAATCAGAAGGAGCCCAGCTCATCCCTAGGATAGGACTGACGGAGGCTGAGTCCCTCTGAGGTAGAAACCTTCAGTGCCTCACACTGCTGCAGTGCACTCTGCCCTCCTTCGAGGTTTGCCCTGGGATATTCTGTCTCTTACCAGGGTAACTGCAGTGAGAAGTAAAATTACTCTGAGACTTTTCAGAGGCTGGCTCAGAGCTGGTGCCTTACAGATCGCACAGTGCTGTCTCCGTTCGCTCGCTCTCGGATGGGGACTTGCCGAGGTCTGCTGGTAAACAGAATCTCGCCTGGAAGTCACAGAATTTATCTCACACTGGCATCGGCAGGTTTCTTCTGGGTGGTACTCCGACCTCGCCGCAAGTAGACAGCTGTGGTCCCAAGCGATACTGCAAGGAGATCTTCCCCGTGGGTAGAACTGCTGATCCATTTCAAATGGAAGAAGAGATGACTGTGCGTAGATTTGTTCAGATTCATTCACAATGATGAAAAGGTTGGCTGGTAATCAAGGAGTTGGAAAAAACAAGATTGCAAGACTGGTGATGAAGTTTGAAGAAACAGCATTTACATGGGCCAGAAACAGGGATGTTTCTGATTCATGCAGATGGGCACTAGGGGGCAGCGTCTGGCGACGGCTCAGCAGTCACCCGGAAAAGGTTTGTCAGGGCCTCTGACTCTGGACTCCCCTGGACTGTGCAGTGCCAGGGCTGCCTGACCACACTGCTTTGCCTGAGGTCCAGAGTTCAGCCTCTGTTCCCTCTCTTTTCTTTCCATCAGTGCCGCCCGCTGAGCTGTACCCCGCCTCCCCTCACTTGTGTAGCTGGCCACCCTGCCCTGTCTCCCAGAGCCATCTGCAGCAGGGACCTTCCTGAGACCGTCCCTGTTCCTCATAGCATCTGGCACCACACTCTCAGGCTGCCCGCTGCTGGACGGCCTGCCCATAGCATAGTGGCACCACCCTCAAACATGCCCCTGTTTTTCACATCATTTTTGCTAATGCCTGTTAATTTTATAAGATACTGGGTTTCAGGCCCAGGGACTTATCTCAGTGGTTCCGGCGCCTGCTTTGAAGTACAAGGGCCCGGGTTCGATCCTTGTTACCATTTACAACAATGCCGGGCATGGGGACCCATGCCCACCAGCAATCAGAATCACACACCACAATGCTGGGTGTGGTGGCTCACGCCTGCAATCCCAGCACTTGGGAGGCAGAGGCAGGAGGATTGCTGTGAGTTCAAGGCTGAGCTCTGGGCCAGACTGAACTACAAAAGTGAGACCCTGTCTCCACAACAACAACAGAAAAGAAGAAGAACATGTGTCTCTCTACTTCTGGCTCGCTTCACCTCACAGGATGATCTTGAGTTTTATCCATTTCCTGCAGTGATGTTGATACAGGGAAGCAAGCCTAGCTGGCAACCAGAGATATCCCCGAAACAGGAGTTCGTTTTCTCTAACGTCAAAGAATGAATTTTAGAAACAATGAAAGGGGTTTAAGAGTAAGAAAAACTTTATTCAGAAAGAAAGCTTTTGTCTAAGAGAAGCGAAAGGGAAACCGAAAATGGGAGACCCAGGATGGCCTTTTTCAGGAGGTAGTTATGGAACAGAACCAAGAGTGGAGGCGTCTAAAGTGTAACAAAATTACAGTCAACCAGTAACATTGTGAGTGCAGTGGCCTAGGTAACATCAGTAACAATGAGAAATTACACAAAATAGACAACACCATGATCAACCAATAAGATTACAACAAGTATAATTGCTCAGGTAACATTGATTAAATGGGGACCCAATGAGAATCACATAAGAACTTTTGTCTGAGGTCTTTTCTGGGGCATTAAGGTTCTAGCCCTCCACTCCAGGGACTGGCGCCTACTGAGACTATTGATCACTGCTGCTTATCCTCTGTGGGAGGGGTAGTTTTTCCTCTGGCAAAGCTAACCTCCAAATTGGCTTCTTTGTGCACTTCTGAGGGCCACCTGTCTGCCTGCAACGTGTCTGTCTAACCACCTATGACAACGTGACCCATTCTTTGTGGCGGGCTAATATTCCATCCTGTATGCATGTCATGTTTGGTACTGTTTGTGTGCAGATGGACATTTGGTTTTATGTTTGGATTGTTAGGAATTGTGCCACAATAAATATGAACATGCAGGTATTTCTATACTATGCTGGCTTTTTTCCCCTTTCTTTCTTTTTTTGAGACAGGGTCTCGCTTTGTAGTTCAGGCTGGCCTTGAACTCTCAGCAATCCTTCTACCTCTGCCTCTCGAGTGCTGGGATTATAGGCGTGAGCCACCACACCCGGCATTGTTGTATGTGGTAAGGGGGATTGAACCGGGTCCTTGCACTTGCAAGGCAGGCGCTGGAACCACTGGGCTAACTCCCAGCCCTGTAGTAGGCATTTTTAACCCACATGCTCCTCATCTCCTGTTTTACTATTCAGCTTCGAGATTTTGATGGCGTTGGCCTGCACACCGGCTCTGCCGTCTTAGGGTCTTCCCTCTCTTTGTTGCTCTGTGACTCACTGTAGAGGCCTCTGACTTCCTAGTTTAGGTCAGTTCCTAGCTTTTAAAAAAAGCTCTAGTGAGTGGCACTGTTTTTGTTTTTTTTCTCACCGTATTCATCGCTGGCCTATAGAAGAGGAGGAGTTTCAAATGCTGATTTTGAATGTTTTGAAATCTCCTTGACTTTTAGGGCTTCCCCGTCTCTATTTTCTTAGCTACTCTGGCGTTGGGGGCTCTCCTTATCCACACTCTCCCTGTCCATGTTTGATCTTTAGGGTGTGAAGTCCCCCATCAGAGCTCACGGTCCCGCTCGCCTCCTCACGCCTCCACCAACGCCACACGCCACCCTTCCCCCCAAACCCCAACTTCTCGGAACTGCGTCTCAGTTCCTCCTTCCGCACAGCAACTGCAGTGACCTTTGCCAAAGAGAAACTGCACCCATCTGCATAGTTTTTACTCCTCCACCCAACGGAGAAAACGTCGGATCGGGGGTGGGGCGAGCGGGCTCTCAGGCCGAGGTCTGCCTGCTACGAGGGCCCTGTGGCCCCGACCTGGCCCCTGGTGTTCTTCCAGCCTCACCCCAAAGTCTGAGTCCTGGGACAGTGTGACATTCATGCTTTCTTCCCACTTCTGCTTCTCCACAAACACGTTAGTACCCCGCCCAGAAACTGGTGTGGCAGATAAAGCAGCCACAAGTTCCTCAGCTTGCCGCCCTTGCCTGTGGCCTAAAGATACCACACAGTGACTAGCAAAACCTCCTGGGGTAGGTTTTAAAGTTTTAGTTACTTGTTTGTTTACTTTATTTTTTCAGACAGGGTCTCTCTGTAGTTCAGACTGGTCTTGAATTCCCTGTAGCGTGGGCTGGCCTCCTCCTGCCTCAGCTTCCTGAGTGCTGGAAGCATGAGCCACTGTGCCAGGCTGCCCATCCTGTGTTTTGCTGCTGTTTTCCCCCTAACTTCAGGGAAGCACTGGCTGAGGGTCCTTAGCCTCGGCACTCCACCCCTGGGATGTGCCCCTTCCTCGGGGCTGGGTCACCTGTGGTACGGCCCCAGAAGTGTGCTGCAGGCATCTGAGCACCCCGGGGCTCCATAGCCCTCTTCTCTGTCCACAGCTCCCGGTGTCGCAAGTCTGATCGTGTTGGACAGCCCTAGAGTTCTCAGCGTGAGAATCTTCCATGTCGACTCCGTCATCCAGACAGGCCATCTTGGCCTGTAGAAAGCCTCCTGTACCTGCGACCCACTCTCAGGGTCCTGTCCTCACTGTGCTTTTGTCTTTCTATGGTTATCATGTCTAACATAAAAACTTGAATTTTTGTGTTTGGTTTCCTGAAAAATGGCTCCCCAGGAGACTCACCTCAAGTCCTGGTGCCCAGTAGTGTTCCACCCTCTGTGGCAAATGGCTTTGCAAGTGTAACCGGGTATGTTGAGGGTTAGTCTGGTGGGACGTGCTACATTACACGACCATAGTCCTGGTGAGGACAGGCAGGAGAATTGGAGTCTCAGGAGAGGATGTGGAAGCAGAGGATAGGAGGGGACAGAAGGCTGTCAGCTGTGGCCCTGACGGTGCAGAGTCTAGGCCAGGACAGTGGCCATCAAAGGAAGTGGATTTTCCCTGAGCACTTCTAGGAGAAACACAATCCTCGAAGCCATTGTAAATTTCTGACTCCAGAATTTAACAGAGAATAAAGTTGTGTTACTTAGCACTAAGTCTGTGATAATGCTTTTATTTTTGTTTATTTATTATTATTATTTTCTTTTTTTTAGTTTTTTGAGACAGGGTCTCGCTTTGTGGTTCAGGCTGGCCCTGAGCTCAGCCTCCAACTCACATCACAGCAATCCTCCTGCCTCTGCCTCCCGAGTGCTGGGATGACAGGCGTGAGCCACCACGCCCGGCACTGTGGTATGTGGTACTGGTTGCTGCTGGGGTGAGTCTCCACACCCAGTATGGTATGTGGTTACTGGGGATTGGACCCGGGTCCTTGTGCTTGCGAGGCAGGCACCGGAACCACTGAGCTAACTCCCCGGTGAAGCCTGTCTGGCAAGTGCGAGTTGTGAGTCTGATCCTGGTACCACAAAAATACATAAATAATAAAATTTAAAAAAACAGCCAGGCATGCTGGCACAGCCTTGTCATCCCAGCATCTGGGAGGCTAAAGCAGGAGGATCACCTCAAGTTCAAAGCCAGCCTGGGTACATGGTAAGCTCAGGGACAGCCTGAACTACATAATGAGACCCTGTCTCAAAAAATGAAACAAAACAAAAATTGTGTAAGAAACTGAGACCTGAGGGAGAAGAGCCTGAGGTGCTCTGCCTCTGAGAAGCAGCCCGTTCTTCTGGCACGCGGACTTTTTGGGCCTTACACGTCCTGTTCTAGGACCCTCAGGGGAACAGGACACCTGACTGGGGTCAGAAGTGACACATTAGCTGGGTGTGTGCTTGCTGGAGGTAAGGCAAAGGCTCTGGGCCGTCTGGCGCCCACAGAGAGGTGTGCACCGAAGTCCTGCACTCGGGGTCACCTCTGTGAGCCTTTATGCTTGTGAGAGTCCCTGGTACTCATTCACCTGTAGATCTCAGCCTTCCTTCCTCCTAGCCAGGTTCCCCAACTTTGCTGCACCTCAGGGCTCCCTCCTGTGGGCCCAGAAATAAGAAGGTAGAAGCTGAAACTTCCCTCCTGGCCTGAGACACTGTCAGGTTAGAATGAGGATGCCCAAGGTGGCTCCGTGGTGCAACGGAGAGCGCACTGGACTTCTAGAGAATGAGGGTGCCCAGTCCCTTCCCTAGCTGTGCTGCGCTCCAGACGACAAGTCCAAAAATGGTAACCACCAAGCTGCCAAGAGCAAATAGAAAGTTGACAGGTGCTTGTCCAGGTGCCGTGGTGGGCTGAGGATGCAGATCTGAGAAAGGAAGAGAAGGTCAAAGGCCCTGCCCAGGGTCAGAGCTCTGACCTTGGTGAGGCCATCCTCCTTTCCCGGGCAGGAGGCTCCACACCCCCACTCACCCCTCCCAGGCTGCGGGGCCCGGGCAGCCCCTCGTGCTGCACGCGGCACGTGTAACGCTGCTCCTGTCCCGAAGGCACCACCACAGCCGCCCACGTCTGGAAGGCTCCACTCCCGTCAGGCCGGGTCTCCACAAACTCCATGTCCTGGGCCAGGTCCTGGCCCTCCCGCTGCCACACCAGGGAGATCTCCGCGGGGTAGAAGCCCAGGGCCCAGCACCGCAGGGTGGCTCAGCCCTCAGGGCCGGGGTGATGGGTCACATGAGTTTGGGGTGGGTCTGTGGCAGACAAAGCAAAGGTACTCATGGAAAGACCTTCTGAGAAGCACTTATTCTGATGCCCAAGATGCCACAACTCCCAATGCTTTGGGGGCCTGACTGGGTGTCAGCTGGGCAGGAATGAGGGACCCGGCACCAAGCGAAGCAGGGCGCTCAGGAGGGCTGTGACCTCGGCCCCAGCACGCTGCAGAGCGAGCCTTGCCGCAGGACTCGCTGCCCCCACCAAGCTGGCAGCCACTGTTGTGGACCGATGTGAGTGTCCATGTCAGCTGTCTGCTGCGCTGGGCAGAGGGTGTGCGATCCCTCAGCCTCACAGTAACCAGGCTCTCCTGAGAGATTCCCAGGGGAGGACTTCAGAAGGGGGAAGGCGGCACAGCCCCAAGACTCAGAGACCCTGAATCTGAATTTCCTGTACTGGGAAAACAGTGCCCAGAACAAAGACCCACTCACCACACCGCAGAGCCAAACCCCTGTGCTGGCACAGCCCTAGGGAGCCCCTGGTACTGGTGAGGGAACTGGCCTCTGCAGGTCATGACGGGGAGACCAAGCAAATGGGCTGAGAGGTCATTACCAGTGCCGCACAGGTGCTGTCTTCCAAGAGCCAAGTATTTCTGCAGCCACAAGATGCACTCTTTCTCCAAGTAGTCCTTGTCCTTTTCTATTGAGATCCTATCATTCTCCCACTTCTGCTTCCTGTGGAGAGCAATGGGGGAGGCTGCCACGTACTACGGACTCTCCAGGTCCAAGGTGAGGTAGTCACTGCCATCATAGCCGTACTGCCAGTGGGCCCTAGTCTGGCCATTTTCATGTAGTTCGCAGCCGTAGGTTAGCTGGAGGGTGTGGGAGCCTATAGGCATGTCAGAAAGGCAGGGACCTCTCAGGCAAACCCCTCCCGATGCTCTGGCTCTGCTCAGAGAGGTTTACTCTCTAAACAATGCAGTTTGCGTCCTGACTCTGGTCTCCTTCCCTTGCAGTCAGCTGGGAAGGAGTCGATGGTGGCCTGCAGGACACAGTGAGAGTGCAGAACACAGGAGGGGCACACACGGGGCCGCCTGAGAACTGAGTCCTCTGGACAAGTGACTCACTCAGCTGCTGGGCGTGGAAGGCAGAGGGCCCAACCCCTCAGGGGTACAGAGCCTCGGTACTCTGAGGCTGAGGGGTTGCACACACTCTGCCCAGCCGCCTAGACAGGTGTGATGGACCCTCACATCTGTCCACAACAGTGACTGCCAGCTTGGCTGTTCCGTGCCAATAGCCGCAGATTGCAATCACCACACAAAGCGTCAACAAAAGAGGTCGAGTGTGGACAGCTACATTTCCTTAACCTCTAGAGCAGCGATGGGTACACTCTGCATGTAAGCCAAGTCACTCCAGCAGCCAAGCATCAGATAATGGGTGTTTTTCCAAACTAAAACCTCTGTTTTCAGGCTTCCTTGCAGTGTTGGGATTTTGTACTAAATAAGGGGGTTTGTAGGGCTGTGGCCGGGCACTTGGTCTCTCAAAGGCTCACCGTGACAGCCTTAGACAGTGCAAACTTAACACTGACACAGCCTCCTCCTGCTAACTTCTGTAACGAATTTAAAAATCAGACATAACTGAAATTGGCCGAGCGTGGGTTAATCCCGTCCTCCGCTGGGGTCTCACGGTCCACCGGCCTGTGCTTTGCACCCACACTCACACCTGTTCTGCTCTTCCCACCGCGAGCCCATGCAGGTATGGCTCTGGCCCTCTGACCCTACACTGTGGTGACTTCTCTGAGGACCAGCTGGTGCAGAGCAAGCGGCCTCCTCGTGTCACCACCGACTGGCTTGAGACCCCTCCCGGCTCACCCCAATGGCGCAGGGAGGCAGACTGCTGAGCTGCGCTCTGCTCCCTCACTCACTCTGCCCAGCCTGGCCACACACTGCTGCTCCTAGCCTCCAACGGTACCAAGTGCTCCTCACCTTTTCTTTGCACCCCACACCGACTCATCCCTCAGGGGTAGTTCAGTGCTCTGAGGGTCACGTGAGTCTGGTTCTCTGTGTCCAGGAACCATGGATGCAAGTGAGGGACCCATCTGTGGCCCAGTCAGACTGGGGACATGAAAGGAACAAAGGTTACACAGATCCTGATGCCTGGCATCTCCTCAAGCTATGACTTGTCACAGTACTTGGGGAACTCCTGCTCTGGGCCCCTGCTTGCTCACAGGCACAAACCTGCTGGATGCTTAGTGTTGGCGGTGCCATTGTAGTAATTCTGCACATTTCTCAGACTTAACTGGAAAACCTTCATGCGGCTCGTGAAGATCTTGGTCTCGTCATCAAAGTAGCTCTGCTCTTCCTCAGCCAGGAGGCGAAAGTCTCCGCCTTCCTGCTCTCACTGTTATAGTGGATGAAGAGCTGGTCGTCCACAAAGCCAGAAGCGGTAAATCTGGGTACTCCCTGGCCCAGCTCCAAGACAACTGAGTAGGAATACTGGAGTGAATGGGGCCCTGTGGAGAGCCGGGGGGTCCCATGAGCCACAGTGCTTACTGAGAGGACCCAGCACCAACGTGGGCAAGGAATGTATTTGTCCACGTGAGCTGTGGGTATTTCAGAAAACAGGGCACAACGTGTAACAGTCAGACCACAGGGGTGGAGCAAGCCGCTGCACATGTGAATTCAAATTCCACACAATACGTACAGAGAATGCAGAGAACCAGCAAGGAAGTATTAGTGCCAGGCCTCAGTGTAAAGTTTCTAAGCAGTTCTTTTTTTTTTTTTTTTTTTGAGACAGGGTCTCGCTTTGTGGTTCAGGCTGGCCCTGAGCTCAGCCTCAAACTCACATCACAATCCTCCTGCCTCTGCCTCCCGAGTGCTGGGATTACAGGCGTGAGCCACCACGCCCGGTACTGTGATATGTGGTACTGGTTGCTGCTGGGCATGAGTGTCCACACCCAGTATTGTATGTGGTTACCGGGATCGAACCCAGGTCCTAGCGCTTACAAGACAGGCGCCAGAACCACTGAGCTAAATCCCCGGCCCCTCTGAGCAGTTCTTGAGCAAGGCTTGAGAACTAGACAATCTGGAGCAACAGAGATTTTGAAATATCCTCAGGGCGGGCACTAGGGCAGAGTGCCCTGAAAGGGGCCCTCCTGAGAGACCCCTGGTGCCACAACTTCTCCACCCCCACCAGTCTGCTCTCTGCCAACCCTGCCCCACTTTTTCTGTAGCAATCACTTCCTGCTCCACGGTTCAGGTCACTGGGAGGCTGAGGCCTCCCGTTCCCAGGCCTACATCTCCAGAGTGTCCGCTGTGCCTCTGACTCCACTGACAAGTGCACAGGGGCAGTGCGGCTGGGGACAGGGGCAGGGGCAGCAGGGGCCGGTGGCAGCCCTCATGCCCGCCCTAGGTGCAGCTGGCTCCTCCCTTTCCCAGAGCCTTGGCTCCCTCCTCGGCTTGTTTGAGATATTCTGCCAATGCGCTCTGCTCTTGTACCCTTCAAACCTCTGCTGAGATCTAGGGCTCACCTAGGCAAGGTGAGATTCGTGTGCAGACGGGTCCCTGTGGTGAAGGGCGCCACCCCAGCCTGAGGACAAAGAGCTCTTCATCTGACTTTGGTCTTAAGTATGCTGTGTTAGCCCAGAAAAAGAACTGGCAGCCTCTGGACTGTTTTTTGCCACTGCAGGGACAAATGAAAACTGTCTTGAGAGTTTTCCACAAAACAGAGCGAGGACACACTGTGCAGGTGGCAGGCTGGGCGTCATTACCTCACACTGCAGATGAAGGAGGAGGCAGGAAAGGCATGTGCTTTACACAAAATCCATCGGTTTAAAGTTAAACACCCCCGCAGAGAAACCCAGAGTGACGTCCAACCAAGCATTTAGTCAAGTTGACACACTGTGTTTGTATAGACGTGTACACATATGTGGACAGACAGTGAATAACAGAGAGGTGCAGAGATGATCTGTGTACCTCACAACGTTGCTGGAACACCAATTACATACAGCAGATAGGAAACTATGGTGGATGATTTTATTATAATGTCATAATTAAAAACCACGTCCAGGACATGACTGTGGAGACGGGAAAAACACAAGGACAGTAGACAGATGCTGAAAAGAAGCCCTCTCCTCTCCCTAAGGCCGAGTATGGCAGCCAGGTCTTGAGTGATTGACGAGTTAAATAAGAATTAGACACAAAAGGAAATGTCCATGCGTCGTGCCTGCTAATTAAACCTGCACAGAAAGAGCTCCTAAGAAGCGGTATTTAAAGACTGGGGATTTAGCTCAAGTGGTACCGCGCCTACACTGGAAGCACAAGGACCTGAATTCGATCTCTGGTACCGGAAAAAAAAAGGAGGGGGACTATTTAAAGGATCTTACTCTCTCATTTTCTGATTTCCCGCTGGTAAAACCTTTTGTAAACTGCGGACCATAGTGCAGACCGTTCTCGCCACAGCCGCTAGGGGGCTGGCGCGAGCACGGGCCGGCCCGGGATTGGGCTCGCCCTGCTCCGTTCCCTCCGTGACCCCGCCCCTCCCCGAGCCCCGCCCACTCACGGGCTTGCGCGTCCTGCACGGAGCTCAGCCGCAGCCAGAACAGCGCTTCGGTGCACACGTTCCCTCGAAGTGGCCCTGGACCAAGAGCTTTGGGCACGAGACGGAGAGGCAGCACGGACACGCCGGCCAGTACGCAGTCGTTCCCGGGGCGGCTGAGTTTCGAGCCCGTGACCGCGGGCTGCGGGGTGCGCCAGGAGTGAGAAGCGGGCTCCTCACCCCACGCGAACGCCGAGCCGGAAGGCTAGCAGCACCGGATGGCCTGCGCTCTGCGCTGGACCGCGCAGGAGGCGGTTAGGGCTGTACAGGGCGTGATTCCGCCTCCAGCCGGGAACTTCCAGTAGCACTGCGGAGCCTGGTTCTGTCCCCAGTAACCACATACAACAAAGCCAAGTGTGGTCACTCACCCACCAGCACTCAGTACTACACACCACAACACTGGGCGTGGTGGCTCACGCCTGTCATCCCAGCACTCGGGAGGGAGAGGCAGGAGGATTGCTGAGTTCGAGGTCGAGTTCATGACCAGCCCGAACTACAAAGAGACCCTGTCTCAAAAGACGAAAACAACTAAAAACTAAAAATAAATAAAATAAAAAATTAAGTAGTTATATGATGTGACAGGTGACTCCAAAAATAGGACAAAGGAGTCCAATGACAGCCAGAATGTTAGAAAAACTTCTTACACTTAAATTTGGTACTATATAAGTCATTGGGTTAAAAAGTTTCAGGGTGATGGAGTAAAATGTCTAAATGAAATAAATTATCTTAAATATCTGCCTTCAGTAAGCTTTATATTCATTATTATACCTTAAACAAATATTCAAAGAAGTTAAAAAGTATAGCTATAGAGTTTGGAATTGAAATCATGAAACTGGAAAGAATATTTGGGTCTCATAGTTCAAAGATGGCAAAGGCAATGGGAAATTACTGTAAAATAAGTAGAGTAAATGTTTGAAAGGGGTACTTCTTAAAAAATCAGATACTATACTTGGTTTTAATAGCATTCTAACAGAGATGTCAATAGTAACTTTATCCTTACTGGACAGAGACAGTTATTAAAGAAGATGAGTTAATTTTATAAAAATATGAATAAATTAACGTAAACTTTTAAAAAGAGGAAAAATATATATAGAAATGTGATATATCATTTGAAAGAAAATGTTGACTTCTAGAGAAAAAGAACTGTTGGAAAACCTAGTAATATATGTGATTACAAGGGTAGTTTGATGATAAATATAAAAACATAAGGAATGTCACAAGTTTTATTTTTTTGGTTTTTTTTTTTCAGGTTTTTTTTTTTTTTTTTAGGTTTTTTTGAGACAGAGTCTCGCTTTGTGGTTCAGGCTGGCCCTGAGCTCAGCCTCAAACTCACAGCAATCCTCCTGCCTCTGCCTCCCGAGTGCTGGGATGACAGGC
>PVIR01029351.1:0-21175 GCA_004026965.1 Petromus typicus | reverse complement strand
TGTTCATAGTTTGGTCCACCTATCCAACTTTATCAGCTGGCCCCATTTTGAACCCACCTCACTTTGAGGTGTTCTTCTATAAAAGCCTCTGGAGAATTGAGGTGACAGGGTTCCCCTTTTATCAGGTGCTCCTTAGGCAGAAATTATTTTTCCATGAAAGCTTTCCTACTCTTAACATCTGTTGTTCCTATAATTCATTCTTCATTGTTAGAGAAGATGAACTCCTGTTTCAAGTATCCAGCAGGTTGGGAATGAGACTTGCCCTGAAAATGCAGGACCCAATTTGGAAGAAGCTGTTGCCGCACTTGCTCTACAGAATAAGGAAAAACACGGAGGCCGAGATGTGGGCCCAGGGCCCACCCTGGTTCAAGGCATAGACAAAGTAGCATCACCGCCATGCTGGCTGACACCGTGCAGCAGCAGACCTCCCGGGAAATCAACTGCCATTATTTCTACAGCCTTCACTTCACCTGCGAGAACTACAAGGTAGAGCCTATCATCTGCCTTCCCACCACCACCAAGCTACAGTGTGATTCTCACAGTATCTATGGCGGCCAGCAGGGGCTGCAGAGGGAAGCACTGGCTTCTCATTGACGGTGCTTTGATTTCCTGACTCTCCCTAATGGAAACACGTAATTTTTGTTCTCTTCCCAGCCATTCCAGTAGCTACTGGGAAACACTTTATAGCTCTGCCCCTGGTTGGAGTTCTGAATCTGTGTCCTCTGCCTTCTGAGACCCAGCCTCCAGAGGTCAGCAGCAGGTGGGCTCACACCACAAAGGGGAGATATTCCAGTATCATGTGTTTGTAATATGTGAGCCTTTGGCAGGGGTTAGGTTACCTTTTCCTTCTTGACAGGTAAAATGCATTTGGATTCCAACCCATGTTTGTGTATTACAGATATTTTTTACCTACGACTCTGAAAAAAATTCTACTTTGTGCATTTATTACATGAATCGAGTTCCTGAGGAAACAATGACCATCTATAAAGGATAGGAAGACATTTTCCCATTCAAAAGTCGCTCCTAAGTAAAATGTTGAGGAACATCACAATGATCACAGTGCCTCGAATCGCAAGTCACTGCTGGATACATAAAAATACATCTAAAGATGTGCTCAGTGCAGATGCCTCTGTGGCACTGCCCATCTCCTCACTGTAAGGTGTCATCTATCTACTTCACATATTCTCTTCTACATCTGGATGGTCTGCATGCCTTGATTAAATTCTTCCATCAAGGGCACAAAAATGAGCACCAAGAAAGTGACAGTCTGATTCCTCACAGCATCAAGACCAAGGTTCTCGTGCCAGTGGCCATCACACCTCAGCAGAATGAGTGCCAAACTTATGAGACTTAGGCTACAACTCTGCTCATCACTGAGGCATCCGGCAGAAAAACACATGCCCAGCTCAGCACTGGCCTGGACAGGCCAACTCTGATACTAGAGAAGGAGGTGAGCTGATACCCCAAGGACAGTAAAAGGAAACTGGCTGGGAGGGTCCTCATCCTCACTCTGGACAGGATTTAGGAACCATAATGCTTTCGAAGTAACCATCTGGTGGTAGACGTGCAAGGAAGGGCTTCTCTTGGCAGCAGGAGCCCGTAGCACATGGCCCCTATATGACAGCTGTTTCAGAGTTCTCAGCTAGGGAAAATTATCTGGAGGACACTCATTTCAGGTTGGCCTGCTGGCCTGTCTGCAAATCCATCACTGAGGCCTAACCTAAGCTAGTGAGAGCAACACTGGTTCTCACTGCGACTCCTTCGCAAGTTCATCAGATATGCTTGCCCTAATCCAGCTATTGTCTGCCTGGACAGGAGAGGTGTCTGCCAACAACTTCTCTGCTTCTCAGTGAGCTGTACTGACCTAGGGAAAAGCTCTGCTCAGGTGCCCAGTAGCAGAGGCTAATGGACCAGCAGTATCCACACTTTAGCATATCATGTGAGCCTCAGGCGAGCTCATCTACAACACACGCTTCCCCTTGGCCTGTCTAAAATTCTAATATAACTTCATGCAGTTACAGACTTTAAACTTCTTCCTGCCTTACTGAGGGAGGAACCTGAAGGTATTTAGATTGTATCCTATGACAGACTTCTAGGGGACTTTTCAATTCTCACCAAGTCTCTGCCCTCAGGACACAACCTGGACGATTCTAGCTCAGCAACCACAGTAGTAAGATACAACCAGCTCAGAGGGGTTAAGGTAGAAAGGGCTGGGGCCAGCATGGGACCCAAGTGATGGAGATGCTAAGAACTGCATTTGATGACCTGTTTCACTATCTGTCAACTCATGTTTACATTAAAGGTTTCTGGTCATGAAAAAAAAGGAATCAACATAACAGCATGCACACCGCATCCTCCCATCCTAGAAGATGCTCCGTAAGGTACCATAGCCTAGTTTTTACTCTTTCCTATAAACCACCATGAGAAATGCCTCCTGCATCCTTTCTCCTTTGATGCAACGCCCACACACACAAATAACATTAATTCCCATGTAATGAGATGTGGCTATTGTATGCACATGGGGAGCAAGAGCTGAAGCTACCCTGCAGCTGCCTACACGATCACCATACTCCACTTAGAGCCTTTTTGATAAGATCTAGCAGAGGAAATCATCAGGGCTCCCTCATGTCCATGCCTTCCTGGGTCTCTACCAAAAGCCTGATTATTTCTGAGGCAACAATCCAACTCTTGTCACACTCCTCTCCCTACACTGGCTCCTTGACAGTCTGCAGTCAGTGCCCACAGGAGATGAAGGCAACTCCCTGAGCCCATCCCGCACTACAACCTGGTCTGATACTGTCAAGACGCAGACTGCAGGAGCTCCAGACCTAAGGCTGCCACCACCCTCCTCTTGTGGAAACCTAGTACCACGTGAATTCAGACCTGTTTTTCAGTCATGTTTGATAGAATTTTTCTTCCCATTGGTAATTTTGTAAGATCTTTGGAAAGTTACAGATGGGTTGTATACCCTGACAATGGCTTTCCTCCTGACCTGAGACAAGGTCCATTTCATCTGGCTTCTTGCTTCACTACAAGAGAAGAGCTGAGCACTGCAAGGTAGGCTAACGAAGTTTTGACGGCTGCACTCACTGATTAACAGCCCACTGATGCATTGCTTTCACCCCCAAACACTTTACAATTGGGATTATTACCCACAGAATACAAAAACAAATGGAGGTTCTACCCCAGTGCAGGAAACCACCCTACTAAGAGTGCCTAACCAGGGAAGATAAACAGATTAAAGACGGAAAGATCCTTAGAGACTTAGAATTTTAAAAGTGACCTATTCCAGTACATCGATGAGTTATCTAGAGCCCCAAAGAGATATCTGATACAATCAATATGAAGATTAATTTTTTAGCTAAAGGTTGTAAGACGCCCCAACAGAAGGTCCAGGTTTCTCAACAAAATGCGACCTATCTGCAGTATGGCACAGAGACAACTGCCCAAGGCAAGGACAGTTTGCTGCTAGGATCCTCCACAGCCTAGACAGCAACAGCAGCTCAGGGCTTCCTTTAGAATGGCTGGATTCTGCCATATAAAAATGACCTCTTGGAGCAATTGTCTAGCTCTTTTATAAGTCAACTTGGGAACTAGTAACTCATGAAATGGAAAATACCTACTCACAAGGCCTTCCAGTCCATAACAGAGACCCTGATGCAAGCACAGGCATAGGAAGCTCAGACTTAGAAGCCTTTCTCTCTGCAATGGACAAAGAGGGAGTAGTCGCTGGAGTCCTGACCCAGCATGTGAACCAGAAGACTGATCAGTCCCCCACTCTGCAACACAGGGTAGCCCAGTGCCTATGAGTAGTAGTCTTTATGGCCCCCTTAGTCTAAGGAGCTTCTAAGGATCAACAAAATTGGAGGAAACTTCTCAGTTCTAACCCCACACCAAGTGAAGGTCCTGTGAGGAATCAAGGGACATTTGTGGATGATAGAAAAAGGCTCACTAAACACCACGTCATGATTATGGCAGTCCTAGACATCTCTCTTCGGTCTGGTACAATTTTAAACCCAGATATTCCTTTCCCAATTAGACAGCAGGAAGAAAATGAGTGTGCAGGAACCACCACCCAAATTATGCCAGATGCCCCAAGCTTAGGGACTGGCCATTGACCTGGACCACAAGGACATGCCTCACTCTGGCAGCAGTTCCATAAAGGGTGGCATTAGGAGGGCAAGATGCCCCATCGTCAGCCTAACCCAGGTGAGTGAAGCAAGACGACGCCTTCATGGCACCTTGGTCCTCACTCGGCTCTCCAGGCTGTCTAGGAGAAGTCCATCCATCAATACGTCGTCCAGTTCTACATATGCCTTCCTGGTCTGACGTGTGGATGCGGCCATCCTGAAAGCCACCAGCTACCAATGAAACACCAGCCAGAAATCCTCAGTCTCCTCGAAGCAGTGAATCTCCCAAGTCAAGTAGCAGCTCCCCATGGCCAGCACCATCGGCT
Organism: Petromus typicus; assembly: GCA_004026965.1. Classification (NCBI taxonomy): domain Eukaryota; kingdom Metazoa; phylum Chordata; class Mammalia; order Rodentia; family Petromuridae; genus Petromus; species Petromus typicus. Next base: position 16,719 of record PVIR01029351.1, on the reverse strand, counting down.
CTGCCTGAGCCTGGTCAGTCAGGACGCATTTAAGGAAGCCTGAACTGACAAGCTCTCCTACAAACAACCCGAGCCCGTAAGAGTTGCGCCTGCAGTTCCATTCCAAGTTTCTGACAGCCAGCCTGCTGTGCAGGACCATTTCTGATGAGACACAAGTCCAAAGGGCCAGTTGGGATAGTTGGGACCCCAGCTGTTCTTGCCACAGTGAACACAATACAAAGTCACCAAGAACCTACATGATGTCTTCCACATTGTGCCGTTAGACTGCAAAAAGTGACCCAGGATTCCATGACACACCCTGTCTGTGTCTTTCATATTCCACAGACCCATCTATTCCATTGCCTGAACCAGTCCAACACAGTCCTTCCCTGGGGAAGACTGGCACATAGGTCTCTTCCACATCCCTGTAAGGGTTCATGCATCTTATGCTGTGAGTTGCTATCGTTGATGGGGAAAAATAGGCATTGCTGACCACATGTCAGCAGCACCAGGCCCTGACTCCTGCTTCCTGTCATGGTCTCCAGACTAGTGAATGTCCTGGCCTAAACCGGGACAATGGGAACAGTCACTCTCCCTTCTCCTTGGTGGCCCCTGACTCAGTGCCATAATGTGCCAAGAGTTTAGCCAAGAAGCAAACAGGCCAAGGCCCCAGGAAATGCAGGCATAGGGTTGCCCAGCTTGGGAGCCCAACGCAATTCTAAGCCCATGCTGTGGAGTACCTTTGGAAGTTCGATTATCTGTTCTCGCTATCCAAGTTTAGCACTGAGCTGCATAACCACTTGGAGATCCATGGGAAAGATCTGACTTTTTGACCTTTCTCACTAAGGCAAATACCATCTTGGCTATTTATAAGACTTGCTTGGTGCACAATGGTGTCAAATTCTTGGGTTCTTTACATGGCAACTTAACACATCTCATCCAGAAAATGAAGCTCCTGACAAAGCCCTCCACAAGCAAAGATGCCACAGCGAAGCCCAGAAATAAAACCTGAAGGAGCTGTATCCATGGCTGTGCGAGACCAACCACCCCCTCGTGAGGACTATACTGGACCAGAGGAGACAGAACCGAAGCGAGACTGAGACAGACTGCAGGAGCAGATACTGGTTGGGGTCTCAGTCTTGTCCCCAGACCCAGAAGACGAATCAAGGGAAGTCCAGACACAGGCCTAGGAGCAGGAGCATGCACCCCACTCCCATCTGGAACTGAAAGAACAAACTGGCCAGAGGTGATACCTACAATGGCAATGCTACCACCAGGATCATGCTAGCTGGGAATAATCAATCCTGTGGTCTTGTATCCACCACAGATTGCCCGTTTCCAAAGAATCTACCTGCTGTTGCCACGGAATGCACAGTCTTAATATCCCCATACCTCTAACATGGCACTACTCCTTAAAACATATTGGTACCTGGTAGGAAAGGCTGTATTTAATCCCTTTTCTTTCAACAAAGCTGCAAAAATAAAAATTTAAACCAGAAAACTTGACCAGAGTAGTTATCTGAGCTTGGTTCTCAAGTCCTAACTAGTACTACCCTCTAGGGATGTTCTGTATGCTCATCCACCAGCAGGCCATTTAATTCCATCCTCATACCTTGTACACATGACTCCCATTTCTAAAACTGTGACACAAACTACTTTTCAGGGTACAGATGCACAGCCCTAGTGTCATAGGTAGGTTAGCTAATTAGATATCCAGTAAGCAGTTAAGGCTGGTCCTCATTCAAGACACATTCACTGAAATTCCAACACTACAAAACAAGCTACCAACACCCACATAGAATATGACTGCTATTTATCCTAGGTAGGTACCAATCACCTGGGGGCTGGGTGCAGGTATTACCCCAGCCTCTCAGGCAAGATCTTCAGCTCAAAATCTGTATGCTTGCTCTGTGACTTGCTTTCCCATTGGCTTCTCCTTTTAGCAATATTAATCTTATTGGCTGTTCTTATTTTTGTCTACTGTTCCCATCTTATTGGTTGGCCCCACTTTGAGCCCACCTCATCTCGTGGGAAGTGAGGTGAGAGGGTCTCCCATTTGCAGGTTCACTTCTTTCAAGTCCTCCTTAGGCAGAATTTTTTTTTCTCCCAGTTTTCCTACTCTTCACCTCTGTTGTTCCTATAATCAATTCTCCAATTTTAGAGAACACTAACTCGCGGTCAGATATATAGCAGGTGGACTCGTGGTCAGATATATAGCAGGTGGGGAGTTAGGCTTGGCCCCAGTATCAGGAGGACCCACGCTGGAGGAAGGTGCTGCCACACTTGCTGTATAGCATGAGCAAAAACACCGAGGCTGAAATGGTGGGCTCAGGACCCACCATGGTTCAAGGTATAGAGAAAAGCAGCATCACCGCCATGCTGGCTGACACCGTCCAGCAGCAGACCTCCCGGGGAAGTCAGTTGCCATTATTTCTACAACCTTCTCTTCACTCGTGACTACCTCAAGCTGGTGCATACCGTCCACCAGAAGACCATCAATGAACTCCAATGTGACCCTCACAGGATCTCAGTGGCCCGCAGAGGCTGTGGAGGAAGTGTAGGTTTCTAATTGATAGTGCTCTGGCCTGCTGACTCTCCCTAACAGAAACCCACACTTTGTTCTCTTCTCAGCCATTCCAGTAGCTTCTGGGAAACACTTTACCGCTCTGCCCTGGTTGGAGATCTGAACCTGTGTCCTCTGCTTTCTAAGACCCAGCCTCCAGAGGACAGCGGCAGGTGGGCTCGCAAAAAGCAAGATGGATCTTCCCACGTCTTGTGTTTGTAATACTTGAGCTTTTGGGGGGAGTTAGGGCATCTTTTTCCTTCTAGATTGGTAATATCCATTTGGATGTTACTCCCCCAATCGAGATGTGTATTACAGATATTATTCCCCACTACTCTGAAAAAAATTATTAGTTTCTCACATGATTAGAGCTCCTGAGGAAACACTGAACATCTATAAAGGACAAGAAGGCATTCTCCCATTCAAAAGCCACTTCTAAGTAAAATGTTGAGGAGCATCACAATGATCACAGTGCCCCGAATCCCGCGTCACTGCTGGATACATAAACAGGCATCCAAAAATGTGCTCAGGGCAGATGCCTCTGTGGCACTGCCCATCTCACTGCAAGGTGTCATCTATCTGCTTCACACATTCTCTTTTACATCCGCATGGCCTACATGCCTTGATTAAATTCTTCCATCAAAGGCACAAAAACGAGCACCCACAAAGTGACAGTCTGGTCCCTCACAGCATCAAGACCAAGGTTCTGGTGCCAGCAGCCACCACACTTCTCCACAACCAGCCCCAACTTACTCAGACTCCAACTACAGCTCTGCTCTTCACTGACAGATCAGGCAGAAAACCACATCCAGGAGGAGGGGGAGCTGGCTGCTAAGCACTGGCCTCAACAGGCTCAATCTCATACTAGACATGGAGGTGAGCTGATACCCTGAGGACAGCGAAAGCAAACTGGTTGGGAGGCTCCTCTTTCTCACCCTGGACAAGATACAGGAACCATAATGCTTTGGAAGTAGCCATTTGGTTATAGACATACAAGGAAGGGCTTCTCTCTTGGCAGCAGGAGCCCACAGCACATGGCCCCTACATGATGGCTGTTTCAGAGCTCTCAGCTAGGGAAAATTATCTGGAGGACACTCATTTCAGGTTGGCCTGCATAAATGTCTACAAATCCATCACTCAGGCCTGATGTAAGCTAGTGAGAGCAACAGTGGCTCTCACTGCGACTCCTTCGCAAATTCATCAGATCTGCTTGGCCTACATCACAGTCCAGCTTTTGTCTGCCTCAGCCCGCCTTCTTCCAGCCCTCCAACACACAGAATTCAAGTATTTGCGTAATATATATACTTTCTCAATCCACACAACAGTTGAAAAGAGAAAACATTTAAGCCATGGATGACCTCTGTCCCCCTGTGTCAAGTCCAGCAGCATTGAGGGATCCACAGCATGCCCCACACAAAGGGTTTGCAGCCAAAGGAAGCTTGATGTCTGCCCACAACTTCTACACTTCTCAGAGAGCTCTACTGACCTAGGGAAAAGCTCTGCTCAGGTGCCCAGCAGCAGAGGCTAATGGTCCAGCAGTATCCCCCCACTTTAGCACATCACCTGAGCCTCAGGCGAGCTCATTTGCAATACACATTTCCCCTTGGCCTGTCTAAAATTCTAATATAACTTCATGCAGTTACAGACTTTAAACTTCTTCCTGCCTTACTGAGGGAGGAACTTGAAGGTATTTAGAGTATATTCTCTGATAGACTTCCAGGGTACTTTTCAAATCTCACCAAGTCTCTGCCCTCAGGATACAACCTGGAGTTATCTGTCAACTCATGTTCATATCAGAGGTTTCTGGTCATGAAAAAACAAGAGTCAATATAAAGGCATGCACATCACATCCTCCAACCTAGAGGATGCGCCATAAGGTACCATAGCCTAGTATTTACTCCTCATTCCTAAAAACCACCATGAGAAATGCCTCACACCTCCCTTCTCCTTTGATGCATCCTCCTACACACAAAGAACATATTCATTCCCCTGTAATAAGATGTGGCTATTGTATGCACATCTGGAACAAGAGTTGAAGCTACCCTGCAGCTGTCTACATGAATACCATACTCCAATTAGAGCTTTTCTGTAAGAGGTTGGGAAAATAGGCATGGCTCCCTCATGTACATGCTTTTGTGGCTTTCTACTAAAAGGATGATTGTTGCTTTAGAACTAATCCAACTGTTGTCACACTCCTCTGCACAGGCTTGCTCCTTGCCAATGTACTGTCAGTGCCCATTGGAGATAAAGACCACTCCCCGAGCCCATCCCATACTAGGTCCTGGTCTGACACTGTCATGCCTCAGACTCAAGGAGCTCCATATCTAAGGCTGCCACCACCCTACTCTTGAGAAAACCTAGTACAATGTGAGTTCAGATCCCTGTTTCAGTCATGAATGTTTACCAAGGCAAAGAGAAACTCAATCAGTTTTCTGGGATCCCTGAAGTGTGCTGACGGGTTCTACACCCCGACAGTGGCTTTACTTCTAACCTGGGAAAATGTCCAGTTCATCTGGCTTCTTGCTGCACTGCAGGAGAAGAGCTGAGCACTGCAAGGCAGACTAATGAAGTCTTCACGGCTTAACAGCTTCACAGTCTTAACAGCTCACCGATGTATTAATTTCAGCCCCAAGAATTTCACAAGTGGGATTATAACTGACAGGATTCAGAAACAAATGGAAACCACCTTGCTAAGAATGCTAACCAGAGATGATGGTCGTGGTAGTTGGGACAACAGACGTTCTTGCCACAGTGAACACAATACAAAGTCACCGAGAACCTACATGATTCTTTCCACACTGTGCCATTAGACTGTACACGGTGACCTGGGTTTTTAAGGCATATTCTCTGTCTTTCCTCCTCCACAGATCCATCCACCCCATTGCCTGAACCAGCCCAACACTGAGGGTCCTTCCCTGGGGAAGACTGGCACAAAGGTTTCATCCACATCCCTGCAAGGGTTCACACACCTCATGGTGTGAGTCGCTATCTTTACTGGGTACATAGAAGCCACCATGGTTCAAGGCATAGACAACAGCATCATCATCGCCATGCTGGCTCACAGCATCTAGCAGCAGACCTCCCTGGAAGTCAATTGCTATTGTATCTACAACCTTTTCTTCATCCATGAAAACCTCAAGCTGGTGCATATCGTCTGACCACCACCAAGCTCCAGTGTGACCCCCACGGGCTGAGGAGGAAGTGCAGCTTCTAAGTGACATTGCTGTGCTTTCCTGACTCTCCCTAAGGAAAACACACAATTTCTGTTCTCTTATCAGCCATTCCAGTAGCTCCTAGGAAACACTTTACAGCTCTCCCCGCTGGTTGGAGGTCTGAACCTGTGTCCTCTGCCTTCTGAGACCCACCCTTCATAGGACAGCAGTGTCTATCACATCAGAAAGGATAGATCTTCCAACATGAGGTTTATTTAATACTTCAGCTTTTGAGGGGTGGTTAGGTTACCTTTTTATTGACAGGTAACATTCCTTTGGATGCTTGTCCCCCCCAACACAGATATCTGTATTAGAGGCTTTTTCCTACTACTCTGAGAAACAATTCTCTTTTGTAAGATTCTTACATGGTTAGAGCTCCTGAGGAAAGACTGAGCAGAACAAGAAGATTTTCCCATTCAAAAAAATCACTTCTAAGTAAAATGTTGATTAGCATCACAGTGAACTCAGTGCCCCAAATCCTAAGTCACTGCTGGATACATAAAAATACATCCAAAGATGTGCTCAGGGAGGACGCCTCTGGCACTACCCATCTCCTCACTGCAGGGTGTCATCTAGATTTCACACATTCTGTTGGGAGCTGTTTCCTACAGTGTCATGGCTGCCCATGCAGGACAGAAAAAGTTGGCCTGATTTCTGGATCAGAGCTTGACACTGTCTACTTTCCTCAAGGATAATTACTGTCCTTTCCAGGTTAAACTAAGAACCTTGACACACCCTCATTTCAGGTTAAACTAAGAACCTTGACACACCCTTATTCCAGGTTAAACTAAGAACCTTTACACACCCTCGTGCCAGATTTAAGAATATTGTCAATGCACCCCGCCCACCAGTTCTTTCATTAACTTTTTTTTCTTTTCTGTACATGTGAACAAAGCTAGTCAGCTCAAGGGCGGCTCAAGGATAGTACTAAAGAAATGTATAAAAGAAGGCTGTTAAATAAACGTGGCGTTTATTCAGTATTGACTGCTGAACCCTTCCAAGTCCCGCTGTCCTGTCTTTACTTATTTCTCATCCTAAGCCCCTCGGCTCGGTCACCCCATTGCTCTGGCCGGCTGACACCGCCATACCCAGCGGTGAGACCCCGGCAACATTCTGTATGTCTACATGGTCTACATGCTTTGATTAAATTCTTCCATCAAGGGCACAAAAACGAGCACCCAGAAAGTGACAGTCTGGTTCTTCACAGCATCAAGACCAAGGTTCTGGTGCCAGCGGCCACCACACTTCTCTACAACCAGCCCCAACTTGAGGAGACTCAGGCTACAGCTCTGCTCACTGACAGATCAGGCAGAAAACCACGCCCAGTAGGAGGGGGAGCTGGCTGCTCAGCAGTGAGCTGCACAAGCCAAATCTCACACCAGACATGGAGGTGAGCCTGTACCCGAAGGAAAGAAAAAGATACTAGCTGGTAGATTCTTCTGCACCCTGGACAGGCTACAGGAACCGTAATGCTTTGGAAGTAGCCATTTTGTTGTTGACAGGTAAGGACTTCTGCCTAGGTGGCAAGAGCCCACAGCACATGGCCCCTGAAGGACAGCTGTTTCAGAGCTCTCAGGAAACCTTACCTTACTTGGGGTCACTCATTTCAGACACTCAATTTTCTGAGATCCCTGAGAAGTTTGCTGATGGGTTCTATACACCAACAATGGCTTTTTTTCTGACCTGGGACAAGGTCCAGTTCATCTGGCTTCTTGCTGCACTGCACTAGAAGAGCTCAGCACTGCAAGACAGGCTAATGATGAAGTCTTCACGGCTGCACTCACTGATTAACAGCCCACTGATGCATTAATTTCACCCCCAAAGATTTCACAAGTGGGATTATCACCCACAGGACAGAAAAAAAAAATGGAAGTTCTACACCAGTGCAGGAAACCACCCTGCTAAGAGTGCCTAACGAGGGAAGATTAGCAGATTAAAGAGTCATAAAAGATCCTTAGACATTTAAAATTTTAAAAGTGTCCTATTTCAGTACACAGAAGACCTATCTAGAGCCCCACCAAGGAGTTATCTGAGAGAATCAATATGAAGATTTCAATTTTTTAGCAAAAAGGTTACAAGATGTCCCAACCAAAGGCCCAGGTTCGACCTATCTGCAGTACGGCACAGAGACAACTGTCCAAGGTAAAGGCAATCTGCTTCTAGGGTCCTCCAGAAGGAGGAAGGTCTCGGCTTCCTTTAGAATAGCTGAATTAACACATAACTATGCACTCTTGGAACAACTGTCAAGCCCTTATATGACTCAACATAGGGAGTAGTAACTGAATGGTTGAAATGGAAAACAGCTACTCAGAAGGCCTGGAAGGCCTTAACAGAGACCCTGATGCAAGCACAGGCTTAAGAAGCTCAGACTTAGAAGCCTTTCTCTCTGTAATGGACAAACAGGGAGTAGCCGCTGGAGTCCTGACCCAGCACGAGAACCAGAGGACTGATCAGTCCTCACCTCTGCAACACAGGGTGTTGATACGGTAACACAGGGTGGCCCAGTGCCAGTGTAGTAGTCTTTATGGCCCTCTTAGTCCAAGAAGCTTCTAAGATCAACAAAATTGGGAGGAAACTTCTCAGTTCTAACCCCACACCAAGTGAAGGTCCTGTGAGGAATCAAGGGACATTTGTGATGATAGAAAAAGGCTCACTAAATACCAGGTCGTGATTATGGCAGTCCTAGACATCTCTCTTCGGTCTGGTATAATTTTAAACCCAGATATCCTTTTCCCAATTAGACAGCAGGAAGAAAATGAGTGTGCAGGAACCACCACCCAAATTATACCAGATGCCCCAAGCTTAGGGACTGGCCATTGACCTGGACCGCAAGGACATGCCTCACTCTGGCAGCAGTTCCATAAAGGGTGGCATGAGGAGGGCGAGATGCCCCATCATCAGCCTAACCCTGGTGAATGAAGCAAGAGGACGCCTTCCTGGCACCTTGGCCCTCACTTGGCTCTCCAGGCTGTCTAGGAGAAGTCCAGCCATCAATATGTCGTCCAGTTCTACATATGCCTTCCTGGTCTGACGTGTGGACGCAGCCATCCTGAAAGCCACCAGCTGCCAATGAAACACCAGCCAGAAATCCTCAGTCTCCTCGAGGCAGTGAATCTCCCAAGTCAAGTAGCAGCTCCCCACGGCCAGCACCATCGGCTCTGCCTGGGCCTGGTCAGTCAGGACGCATTTAAGGAAGCCTGAACTGACAAGCTCTCCTACAAACAACCCGAGCCCGTAAGAGCTGCGCCTGTGGTCCCATTCCAAGTTTTTGACAGAGCCAGCCTGCTGTGCGTGCTGAGAGACAAGTCCAAAGGGTCGGTGGCGATAGTTGGGACCCCAGCTGTTCTTGCCACAGTGAACACAATACAAAGTTACCAAGAACCTACATGATGCCTTCCACACTGTGCCATTAGACTGCATACAATGACTCAGGATTCTAAGCCACACCCTGTCTGTCCGTCATCCTCCACAGACCCATCCACCCCATTGCCTGAACCAGTCCAACACAAGAGCTCTTCCCTGAAGAAGATTTGCATGTAGGTTTCATCTGCATCCCTGTAAGTGTTCAAGCATCTCATCGTCAAAGTTGCTATCTTTGCTGGGAAGAGAGAGGCCTTGCTGACTAGACATGAGCAACACAAGGGCCAGGACTCCTGCTTCCTGTCATGGTCTCTAGACTAGTCCATTTCCTGGCCCAAGCAGGGACAGTGGGAATAGTCACTCTCACTTCCTGGGAACCCCTGCCAACACAGTGCCAGAACACCGGAGAGTCTGGCCAGGAAGCAAGCAGGAAGCAGGAAACAGACCTGGAAGTTCAGGTATGGTGCTGCCCAGGTTGAGAGCACTGGGCATCTCTACAGCCAGAAGTAACTTTGGAAGTTCAACTGTCTGTTCTTGGTAGCCAAGATTCGCACTGAGCTGGATAACAACTTGGAGATCCACAAGAACTATCTTACTTTTTGATCTGTGTCATTGAGACAACCCCCTTGGATAATTAAGACGTCCCTGGCCTAAAGTTTTCTCAAATACTCAGATTCTTTAGTTGGCAACCTATTCCATGTTATCTAGAAGGTGAAACCCCTCACAAAGCCACCCATGAGCACAGATGCCGTGGTGAAGCTCAGAAGTGAGAAAGCAAAGCTGAGGAGCTGTGTCCAGCTCTCTGCCAGTCCAACAACCCTCTTGTGGGAACCCTCTTGTGGATAAAGGGGACGGAGTCAAAGCGAACCTTAGACAGCGCAGGAGCAGATACTGGTTGTGCTGTCTTGTCTCAGGACCTGGAAGATGAATCAAGGCAAGTCCAAACACAGGCCCAGGAGCAGGAGCCAGCACCCTTCCCCCAGTAACTGGAAGGGCCATGGGACAAGTACAGGAAGAAGGGAGGGACTGGCCAGTGGCGACACCTGCAGTGGCAATGTTACCAGCAACATCATGCCTGTACCATGGTCTTGTATGCACCACAGGTTATTCATTTCTAAAGGATCTACCCAGTGCTATCATGGAATGCTAAGTCTTAATACTAATGTCACACCCCTAACGTGGCACTATTCATTATCACAACTTGGTACTTGGTAGGAAGTCACTATTAAATCCCTTCTGTTCTAGCTAAACTAGAAAAAAAAAAAAAAAAACTTGACGAAAGTAGTTATCTGGTCTTGGTTCCCGAGTCCCAAGTAGTACCACCCTCTAGGACTTCTGCAATTCTCCACCTACCAGCAGGCCCTTTTCTAAAACTGCGACACAAGCTATTTCTCAGGGTGCAGACGCAGAGCCCTAGCATGGAAGGTAGTTAGCTAGCTAGGTATCTAGTAAGCAGTTAGAAAGGGCTGGCCCTTAAGTAGCCTGCATGGGGGATAGTCAAGACATTCACTGAAACACCAACACTACAAAAAAAACTACTAAACCCACTCAGAATATCAATCACTACTATTTATCCTAATATTTATCACCTGGGGGGAAAGGCCTTAGCCCAGCCTCCCAGAAATGATCCCCAGCTGAAACTCCCTGTATGCTTGCTCTGTGACTTGCTTTCCCATTGGGTTCCCCCATCATTGATATTACTCTTCTTAGCTGTTCATAGTCTTGCCCACCTTCCAATCTTATTGGTTGGCACCACTTTGAACCCACCTCACCCCATTGCTTTGCTCTGTAAATATCCCCTGGGAAACTGGGTCCCTAGGGTCTTCCACTTTTGGCTCCCCCTTCTGTTCCTCTTAAGCAGAAGCTTTCTCAAACTTTTCTCTTCGCCTCTGTTGTTTCTAGAGAACACAAACTCGCATTTTGGGAATCTAGCAGGTTGGTAGTTATAACACTCCTTCTTGGATTATTTGGATACTACCTTTGGCTTACTTAATGCCTGTATCTCTAGGGCCTGACTTAAAACTTTGAGATCCTGGAGGACCCAGATGCCCCTAATGGAACCTGAAGAATGAGATCAGGGCTTCAGGCACCTAAATTAGAAGTGACAGCTGCCGCCAACAGCTGCAGGATGGGACAGAGTGACAGAATGGAAACTCTCCGCTACAAATCAATTTTCCCTTTAACGCCACTTGCCATGGTGCTGCCTAACTCCCTTCACACTCAGCTGATGGAAGAGATTTCAGTGCGCCTCCCTCCGGTCTCCGTGTCAGGAGATCTGTAGGAAATCTCCATGTGACCCGATGTCATGGACTGGCTTCCATGCTTGTCCAGCAGTGAGCCCTGGCCCGGTTCCAGTTTCACTTCTATCCAGGGAGCCACCATATCCAGTGGATTCTCAGGCACAGAGGTGCAGAACAAGCAGCTCATTTTGGCATTTGTACTGTCTCAGGTTTCACTTGTAAAATTGAAAAAAATCTTTGAAGAAATCTATTGGCGCAGCCTTCGTCAAATGGGGCGACTAGGATTAGCTGCCCCTCGCACTTAGCCTTAATTTTGTAAAACTGTTGGCTTGCATCTTGCAAACCTGTGTTCCTCAGCTGCTTTTATTTTGCTAATACTGCTATATCAACTTTTGATTTTTTAAAAAAACAAGTAGGGAGGAGGAAACAAAAATTGAGTTCTTTATTGGTACATTTTATATACACATCAGTACCACACTCAGCATTGGGAATTTGTATTAGTAAATCACATGAGTTCTCATTTTTACCCATTCCCCTAATCACCCTACAACCCCTCCACCACGTATATACATATGCTCTTTTTATCATATGTTTCTTTCCCATCATTACTCTTACCTTTTTCCCTTTGAATATTTTCTATTTTACAGTATCTATCATACATTCTAGAATTCAGTAACAGCTTCAGATTCTCATACCAGAGAACAGATATGGTATTTACACACCTGTGACCTATTTATTTCACATGTGAGTGTCCTCAAGGTACATCCACTGGAGTATAAATGACTCAAAATTCATGGCAAAGTAATAGTCTTTTTTTTTAAACCACATCTTTATCCAGTCTCCAGTTGATGGGCATTTGGGATGTTTCTAGGATTTAGCTATCTCAAACTGAGCTGCTTTGAACATGAGTGCACATATTTCACTATATGAATCTTTTAATTCTTTCATATATATTCCTAGCAGGATCAAATGAGACCTCTAATCCTAGTTTGAGTCATCTCCACACTGGTCTCCACAGTGGTCTCACCAGTCTACATTCCCACCAACAGTGGAGAAGGGTTCCTTCTTCCCCGTAGGCTTGCCAGCGTTTCTTGCTGGTTTATTTCGCAATAGCAGCTGTTTGTGTAGTCAGACGAAATCTGTCATTTTCATCTGCATCTTTCAAACGACCAGTAATGTTCAGCATTTCTTCAGATGCTTCTTGATTGCTTTTACTTTTTCCTCTGAAAAGTATCTGTTCATTTCAGATGCCCATTTTTCAATTAGGTCTTTAAATTTGGGGGGGCTGTGTTTTTTTCAGCTCTTTATATATTCCAGATAGTAGCCCTTTGAGAAACAGCTAGTGAAAAAAATTTTTCCCCCATATTATTCATGTCTTTTAGCTCTGCTGGTAGTTTCTTTTGCTATGCTGAAGCTTTTTAATAGGAGCCTGTTGATTCCTTCTGCTAGTTCTCATGCTATAGGTTTTGTTCATGAAGTCTTTCCCTAAACCAATGTCTCCATGCATCTTAGCTAACCTGTTTTCCAGCAAGTTTAGTGTTTGCTTTAATTTTAGATCTCTAATCCACTTTGATTTTAGTTTAGTACACAGTTAAAGAGATAGTGTATCTGCCAAAGTCTAGAGCTAGACCTAAGCCAGCTTGACTTTGGCATAAGAGGGAAATATCCTCAATGGAGCAAAGACAGCCTCTTTAACAAATGGTGCTGGGAAAACTGGGCTTGAACCTTTTCACATTTTTCTTACATGCATCACCTGCCTGTTATCAAATGGTGACCTTCCTGCTCCTTTCTCCCCTATACATCTTCCCACTAGAGATCACTTTTCCCAGACTTTCAAAGTAACCTGCTTGTTACCACAGTAACCAACTAAGCCCTGATAAACTCGTTAGCCCACTTGCAGGTAAGCAAGTGAAACATGTGATCTCAAACCAATCGTCCTACCTCCCCAGTATCTACAAAACTGGCAAAAAAAAAAAAAAAAAAAAAAAAAAAAAACACCAAACCAAACCAAACCTGAAGGGACTGCTTAGTCAACCACAGAGGGATAGTAAACTATCATTTTAGCCTAAGTCCTAAGTCTCTCTCAAGTATTTCAGGAGTCTTTCTATTACAGTACCCCAACATATCTTTTGAAGCAGGTAGCTTCCTGTCATGTTGATATAGTCTTCAGAAGCTTTTATTCCATTTAGAAGGCCCTCATTCAACCCATCTTTTGTTCATGGAAAACTGTCTATGGAATACACTACATCATCCCTAGCGGGGGGGGCCACCCAAGTTTAGGACACAAGATGTAGAAGAGTCTCATTTCTTATTCCTTCCAGCTGAACCACTGGTTCACTTCTGTCACTCACCCATTAGTACATGGATAACTCACTGATCAGAGGAGTTGGAACTGTATGTGTGCACACTATGAGCAGCTAGGAGCAGGAATAGAATTATCTCCTTGTCAGGAGCAGTTCTATATAATTGGGGAAAAAATCATTTGACAATTAAAATTATGATTAGGTTTTTCCTGAATACAGGCCATTTAACAGCATGTCACAATCTAACTCTGGATTCACCTCTGGTCACAACGAAGACCTCAAGGGTCCCATGATGCTCCAGGGCAGGATTACACTAGCCGGAGACATCTGAGAATCTTTATGCAATTCCTCAGTTGTTCTAGGACTACTGCCAGCATCCACCCCGACTCTGAGTCACCTATTATACTTTGTTACTCCAGATGTACTGATTACAGGAGTGGAAAGACCCAGGTCTTTTGTCCTTGCTGCCGAGAGCCACATGAATTAGGTCCAAAGCCCAAGTTCAAGTTTCTTTTCTATGCACTAAATCACCTTCAGCTCTCATGGCTCACAGGAAGCAACAACTTACTGCAAAGGTTCTAGTAATGTCCTCTTTCTGTACTGCCTACATCTCCTAGAACTTCCTTTATGGTGCCTGGGACTCATGAAAAGTGTATTATCCACAGGCATACAGTGATACGTATCCTACAGTATTTGGGGCCATGTACCAGACAAGGACCAACTATAAGAGGTAATAGCTCAAAGCTAAGGGAATTTTGAGTAAGGAGAGAAGTTTTAAGGCTGAGAAGACTCAGGGACAAGAGCTACATTTCATGCTGCTAGTATCTCCTTCCAGTTTCCTTCAAGAAGAGGTTTGAGAAGCAAAACTTGTGCTCTATGATCCTGTCAGAGGTAGAACTATGGCACACAGTGGTCAATTTTCTTGGCTACAAATGACCAAGGAGGAGCAGGGGAGGATGTAAGTGGCAGGAATCAAGAAGCAGCAGCAGCCACAGACACCGTCTCCATGACTGAAAGTGTGAATACTCTGGCTCAAAATCTGAAGTATTAATACACTAGTGGCTTCAACATGAGCTGAAGTGTTGCTGGTGCAACACTTTGTTTCAGCAAGAACTAGATTTCTTTCTGCATTTCTTTACCCTCTGTGGCAACAGACTCATTCATGAGGGCCCATCACTACCCTCTGAGTGGGGATTTGCAGGCCCTTCCTTTATGACAGAAATGCTCTAGACTGCATTGCTCCAATACTTCACTCCCAAAAGTTACTCTAAAAATAAAGTTAGCTACTTGTAACATGCCTCTGGGTTGCAAGGGCATATCCATCTTATCAGGAACAAGTGGTGAACCAGTCCTCACCACCAGGGTGAGACATACAACCAAGACTAACCAAGGGAAGAAGCAGACTAAGGAATGGATAACGCTCGCAAGGAGCTTGGGGTGTATTTGGCTGTTGATATGAGAAGTACCTCCAAGACATCTGTTAGGCTCAGGAGTAGGAGAATTCAGGAGCAGATCCTACAGTTCCCACTCCAACTACAGCTGGCTGCAACTTTTGTTATAATCTTGGTAGACTAAACTCATGAGTTTACCTCCTAAAAAGTGACTATCAAGAGTATTTTTTAATAAGTACTGTAATGCATTTTAAAACTTGCTATACTCTAAGTACATTTCTGCCTTCAGTTGATGCCTATCCTACAGGATTTGGGGCCATGGTATCAGGTTAGTACCAACTCTAAGCAGAGGTACTAGCTGAAAGGTAACGGGATTTGAGTGGGTAGAGAAGCTGTAAGGCTAGGAGGACTTGAGGGACAAGAAACTGACTCCCTTTACCATGTGGAGCCTACAGATACTACCACCACTATGATATCAATTATACCATTTGTAACTTTGCCAAGTTTCTATCCTTATGAGCAATCACCATGTTGAATTCAGGTTCTAGTATGTTTTATATATATATATATATATGTATCAGGCTCATATTGGCAAAACTTTCAATTTCTCCGTCACTTATCATACTAAGAGAAATCATGCTAGTGCAAAGGCCTCATCAGAGATCAACCGGAAAGGAACTCCATCACATATGATGTAATTAATTATAGTAAATTACACATTGGTGACAGATCAATAAATACATTCTCCATGAGAAAAAGTAACGACACAAAGAATATTAATGCTTTTTGGCTTAATTCTCCTGTATTACCAGTTCTCCTATAATACAGTCCATTGAACAGGTGAATTATATACATTTTAAGATTATGGTAGTCAAAATTTAAACATTTTGAGGCAGATTTCCACAGAACAGTCCCAAGTGCAAATACTAGAAAATGTTCAAGGCTTCTCCCTGAAACTATAGTAGACTCGGGTCATTAGAACTAAAAGGTGGTGTTTTATATGTTAGGAACTGTATATTCTGGGAAGGCAGAGAACAGCTACGCTTTGTACTATCTGTGTACATTTTATATTTAGAGTTGGAACAGAGCAGTTTCTAAACTTCATGTTCTAAGGAGAGAACAGAAGTTCGCTAACGTGACTTTACTCACTCACTACTATGTTCACCTCAAGTTCTCTACTGAAAGAGCTACTGAAGTCATTCCTGAGGAAGGGTATTTGATAAAAGCATTGACAATTTCATCTTATTCAGTAAAACACTCGATTACTCCTGAGCTGTTTCACCATTTTAAGAGTAAGCCCGGTGTGTCATCCCGTGACACAGCAGGCCCTGGCGGGGGGGTCTAAGGGCACTTTCTGCCACCACTGACCCCATCATCCTGCCCCAGAAGCTGGAAACACGATTTGACAAGATCTGGGCTTGTCATTCAAACCCTGTTCCTTTTAATACACTGTGCCAAACAGGTGTGGGGATGAAGTTTTTTAGGCAAGATGCAAGAACTGCCTTGTTTTCAGAAGCCCAGATGTCTCCACAATGAAACAATAGCTGAATCCGTCTAGTACCATCCACAGGAAGACTTCAACACAGACCATGGGGCACCCACCATCACCAAGGGCTCCAGGGGTAATTCTACTTTATCCCTACAGTGCTGGCTGCAATGCAAACCCTGAGG
>PVIR01029350.1:0-21131 GCA_004026965.1 Petromus typicus | reverse complement strand
TTTTTTTAAGTTTTTTTGAGCTCAGCCTCAAACTCACATCACAGCAATCCTCCTGCCTCTGCCTCCTGAGTGCTGGGATTACAGGCGTGAGCCACCATGCCTGGCACTGTGGTATGTGGTACTGATTGGTGCTGGGTGTGAGTCTCCACACTCAGTATTGTATGTGGTTACTGGGGATCGAAAGCAGGTCCTTGCACTTGAAAGACAGGCACCAGAACCACTGAGCTATATCCCTGGCCCCAGTACATATCAATCTTAACACAGCTACAACCCAAACAGTTTTCTCTTCTTTTCATCTGCTGACTCCTGGATGTCAATACTGATCTTTGTTTTCCTCCCTTTACTTGGATTCTTCTTCTTCTTCTTCTTCTCCTCCTCCTCCTTCTCTTTCTCCTTCTCCTTTTTCTAGCATATTTTGCATTTTCCAACATCTTTCCATCTCTCAGCCACAACCTGGGTCCAGGCCACAGCCATTTCCTGACTCAACTGTCCCTGTACTTTCATGATTGATGTTCCCACATCCAGTCTTGCTCCTCAGCCTTTCTCAATATGAAGCTTCAACCAGTGTGGTCTTCTAAAATGCAAGTCCTTTTAGCGCCTTCAGCGCTGTGCTCTCTGCCTGGAGACAGAAAGCCCTTGAGAAGATAACAAATACTGTCACAACATGGCCTCACTCAGGTTCTCATTGTAGCCCTCACCCTCTTTTTACTCCCCACTCCTGACTCTATTTCCTTTTTTCCTCCTTTTGTCCTTTTACTTTCCCTCCTTCTCCTCCTCCTCCCACATTTCAGGTCATACATAAGCAATGGCAAGTTTTGAATGGGTAATTTGTCTCACTTGCAAATCTTTATCCCTATAACCCTCTTTCTCAGAAACTCTCCTCCACATCATTGACTCCTCCCAGACATGGTGCATCTCATCAGGCAAAATCCTGCCTACCCTGCCCTGACCCCTAAGCCCATACTTCTGGGATGTGTTCAGCGCTCAGTCCCTCCATGCTGTAGACCCACTCTGCCCCTGTGGACCTTGTAATGTATTGCACTTTAATCTGCTGCTTTTCTGCCAAATTTTTCAAACAGTTTTGTGAGTATGTTGCCCTGTCTTCTTCCCACTGTATCTCCAAGACAAAACAGAGCCTGACAGAAGGAAGATCTACTTATCAAATGAGTCAATAAGCTTTAAATCTTCTTGTAATTAATAGTATTTATATTCTTGAAGAGAATTATCAATCAGTTAAAATAACTAAAGTGTTGAAGAGCAATTTAGTCTGCAGTTGGAATCCTGAGAACTAAATTTTGGGTCTGCTGAAAGAAACTGTCCAATTATGTTCACTATATGAAAAACATAATTCTTTTCAGAAAGAAAATTGGATAGATGATAAAAGGATTCAAATTATGCCAGTGTCTTTCCTTCAAAGGAACTACTCAGAGAATTTTAACCTTTGGTCAGTTCAAGTTTCAAGAATCTGGTAACTGATTTTTAGATATTTTAAAGAAAAGAATGGAGTTGTCTTTATACAACTAAGACAGAGGTTTAATGCTAATGGGTGAAAGGTACAAAGCAATTATCCCTTCTAAGAGAAAAACTTAGTACAGAAGGCACAGGATGACCCATACTCTGGTTCTTATGCAGGCGTAAGATTCTGGTTCTGATAATATATATATATATATATATATATATATATATATATATATATATATTATATATTATATATATATTCAGATCTCATTCACATATGATTTTAAAGCTAGAAAAGCTGTTAGAGATAAACATAGATTGTCACCAAAGAAACTTTGTAGAAAGTTATCTATTAGGCTTTGGGTAGGCAAGTTTGGCTGACCAGCTGGATGTTTATAATTATTTTAAGAGGATAATGGTTTAATTTAAGACTAAGTTGTTTTCCATTTAGAATATTTAAAAATAATTGACTTGCTATAACAAACCTAGAAAGCATTAAATACTTATGAATTTCTCCAAGACCACAGTTCTGCCTAGAGCTATTGAGTGAGTAATCAGGAGGGTTAGGGTATATGTACCTTTGGTTAGTTTTTCAGCCATAAGGTTGCAAATTTGATCACTCATTTCTTCCTTTCTTCCAAGCTCCCATGACTATCTTGTTTTCCATGACTTTTATCCCTGGATTCTCTGTTCCCACCAAGATGCCTCCTGTTCAACCACTCTGCTGGCATCATTCCACAATCGTGAGCAGGAGTCACACCATGTCAAGGCCCACACAAGAGCTGTCCTCGGAGGTGGATTTTAGACAATGCATGTTCACAGAGTCATGCTTGAATATAGGAATAGACCTGGTACATTTTGTGTTGCTATGACAAAAAAAAATCTAATTCTGGATAATATAAAAAGAAAAGAAGTATGTATGGCCTGAGACTGTAGGGGCTGGAAAGTCCATAGAATGGCACCACCATCTGATTGGACCATAAAATGGCCAAGGAGCAGAAGGGGAACTGACCTGCCTTTGTGCAGATGTGCAGCAAGAAAGCAAGATCTTCTGAAGAATGACCCCAGTCCCACCAGCTCTGACCCACTCCCTAAGGATAGCAGTGATTCATGTGTGAGGGCCCAGATCTCATGACTAAATTACTTCTTGAAAAGATTCTACAGTCTCTATGTCACCAGTCAGGGAGTAGGCTTCCCACACATAACCCTGCAGGGAACCACTTCTGGCAGGCATGCACTTAAGAGCAAGCTTAATTCTTTCACCAGCCTGGAAGAACAATTCCTGATGTCAGTTTGTTTTGTGTCATAATTTAAACCCCGAGTCTCTGGAAAATGACAAGGCCACCATAAGTTCAACATCATCATGAGCAGAAAAGCAGCACAACAAAGTGACCGTTGACTGAAACTATGCTCCAAAAGAACCCTTTCTTGCTTTTCAGTTCACTTTCCTCAGGTACTTTGTCACAGGGGTGGAAAGCTAACTAATGAGATCTAGGATTTTAGTTTGTGGCTCCTGCTGTGACTCTTTCAGGAGATACAATTATATACTCATGAAAAAGAATAGACAGGAAAGGCTGGGACAGCTCACCAATATTCGTTATTAAATAAATTCTATAACTAGCAAAAACCTTTTTCTGATAGGCCTAATACTTCAGATCTTGTGTAATCAGTTCTCTCTTATCTATACTACCTGTTTTATTCACAGTTCTTCACAGCTCTGCTAAATGAATTATTATGTAATTTCTAGAAAATCATCTCATTAGTCTTTAATGCTCACCATTATTTAATATATTATCTTCTTTCATAAAATATTTGCATTTTGAGATGTATCATTAACGTCTTAATCAGGATACTGAGAAATATGTTAATTTTAGGCACCGTCACAAATCTTTGGGAACTATTAAATCTTAAAAGAAGCCACCTACGCTGAATGTAGTTCCTATTTATTTTGCCAGTCTTTACGAAGTTTTTGAACTCATATTGAGAAAAATGTTCCAAATGCTTAAATCCTAGAGATAGTTCCCAGAGAGTGGTGAGGCAGGGATCTACCATCAATCCAGTGTCCAGACTTTATTTCTACTTTAGCTTTGTAAATGTTAACACACTATCAGCTCTCTCTGATTCTTTTTCTCAATGGGCTCTCGCCACAAGAAACTCTACTAGAATTGCCAAGAGCTGCTCACTACAGATTGGAAATGCCCCACTGAGTAACGTGATCCGTCAGAAATATTTATTTACTGAGAACTGCTTGCATTTTTCAGTCATTAGTTATGATGGCTTAGAAAAGCCACGCTTTTGTGGATGGCAGCACAAGTGACATACAGGACGGCTGAGGACAAATGCTGGCGGGGATGAGGCACTTGAGAGCTGGCTGAGCTCTGGAACTGGCAAGCTCTCCCTTCTCGTCACTGGCTGACTCCTCTTTTGTTCACAGAATCTTGAGCCTCTGTTTATGCTTTAAAGGCAACAGAATTGTACTTAGTTTCTTAGCCGAGAGGACGATCGCACAAGGTAACCTGCATGTGGCATTCAACCTCTGAAGAGTGGGTGTGCTGTTTAACCTCAGAAGCCAAACTCTGCAGCATAGCATTTTAAAGAGGGCAGCAGAATGTACTCAGCGACAGTCTAGAAAATAGCAGGTTATTTGTTCTCCAGGAATGACCATTTTTTTCCTAAGCAAATGGAGATAATTACCTATTCAACATACAACTTGGAGTAAATCGCTTATTGTTTGAAAATATTCATTGCAAGAGCCTGGCATTTTTAGATTAAAATGCACTGTAATTTTGGCCATGATTGGTTATTTTTAAAAAAATCTAATCATTCTCATCCATTTTTATATCAACAGTTTGATTGATAATATGTATTTTAAAAGACATCTTCTTTCCCAACTTCCTACTAAATTACCTATTAAAGGCCCAGAGAAACATAAACACAACAACAAAGAAAACTAGAACTTATAAACAACCATTGCCAGAATCTAGGGGGAAAATTCTACTAATCACAGGGCTTAAATAACTACCTTGAAATAAGGAGAATTTGATTAGGCCCCTGGCAAAGTGTTAAGTGTCAAACATTGGGTTAGGGAACTCTATAAATAAGAAACAGAAAAGACTGAAATGAAATGGAGAAATAGCTCAAGTCAGAAAAATTTAAGGAAAAATAAAGTTTATACTGTACCCAAACCAGGTTTAGAACAGCAAAAACATCCATCAGATATTTGGTAAATTGTTTAACAGATGAACATAATGTCCAATCAGTACTGAAAGCGTACTGTTCACAGAAAACAAGCAAAGATTTAATTTTGGCTTCTGCTTGTCTGAGGAAACTCCGTGAAATGGATCTGAAAGACTGAAAGTACCTGAGTGATAGCCACTACTCATTTTGTTGACAATGGAACTCTTGCATTTTAAAAATATAAAAGCATGTCTAGAAACAGAAGGAAAAATATTTCTTATATTAAATGATTGGTAGGAAGAGCCTAGTAATATTGTATTAATATATTTACCATCCTAGAATATTTATAATGTTGATATAATAATTATTATGAAATGTAACATTAAAGAGTTCGAGGCTTCTCATTCAAACATCATCCCCTAAATTTTTATCTTAAAATTGTCCCTGATGGTGACTCATGAGAAGCTTCTCTTGAACTCTTATTAAATACATACTAAAAGAAATTGCATGAGAGTTTTACAAACAAACAGGCAATCAGGACATGAGAAGGAAAGTGGGCAAAATATTTTAAAAACAGGCTTAAAAAGTATCAAAGAGCTTGTGAGAGTTTTGAGGTCAAGATCTGAAAGAGCAAATCAAATGACTGTCAATTTTAAAACCAAGTAGGACATAGAACTAAATATAAATACTTTAGTAAAAAGTCTAAAAGAATATCACCATGTTATGATCTCTTCATGATACTGGCAAATATTTCTTATATGGAAACAAAATTGATGGTAAAAATAAAAACAATTGAATAGAATCCACAAAGATTAAAAGTGTTGCTTGTCAAAGGATAAGATAAAAATATAAAAATGCAATGTGCAGAATGAATAAAATATTCATATATATGTGAGGACAAATGTGTGTGTGTATATATGTGTGTGTATGTATATATATACATATATATATACACACATATATGTATACATATATGTGTGTATATATATGTACATTTGTGTGTGCTATGAAAGGATTTCTACCTAGAATGTAACAAGAACTAAAGATTATAAAAAATTAAGTACAGAAAAGTGGACAAGAACTAGAACACACATTGCCCACATGGAAGAATGTCCATTCTTCATTGGAGAAATGCAAATTAAAATCACAGTGAAATACAATGCAAAATCCTCTGGAATGGCTGATATTAAACAAATGACAACACTGAGTATTAGTGATGATGTGGACTAACTGGAAACCTCATAAATTACTTTGGAAAATTGAAAAGTTTTTTTTTTTTGCTTTTTAATTTATTTTTCATTAGTACATATTTGCAATGCATAATGAATACATTCATCATGGGGAGTTGCTGAAAGTTTGTTTTGTACATTTTTAAATTTTGGATTTTTTGCATTTTATAAAATATATCAACTCAATGTTTCCTCAGTTTTACTTCTAGACAGTCAGCCTTGAAAAATGGTACCCAGGCTTTGTTGGCACTAGGGACTGGTTTTGTGGAAGGGAATTGTTTCTCAGAGCTGGGATGAGGAGCAGCGGAGGATGGTATTTAGAGGAACTGCCAGATCCCTCCTGTGAACAGTTCACAGTATGATTCAGCAGCTGTGTGAATCCAATGACCCTGCAGATCTCTCTAGAGGAGGAACTCCAGCAGTGATGGTAGCAATGGAAGTGTGTCGACATACAGATGAAATGTCGCTTCTTACACACCAACTCGTCTGCTGCTGGGTAGCTCAGCTCCTTATAGGACCTGCATGGTCTGTGGCCCAGGCCCTGTGGATGCTGATCCAAGAGAAGGACGGTATGTTTCCACAAAATTCAGGGGATAATCAGAATGTGTGATAAACATGTATGCAGCATATACACAGTAAAACACTGCTTACCAATAATAAGAGAAGCTACTTTTCTACACAAAAATCTGGCTGAATCTCACAGCAGGAATACACTGGACAACTGAGAACTAAGATGTCCTAAGAAAACACTAAGGATATGTACTGTATAGAGTAAAACAGCCTTGCATGCTATTCTCCTGTGTGAGAGGAAGCTGCAGGCTCCTCGTCTCACCTCCTATCAGTCTTGGTGAGAGCTGCTGGCAGTGGTCGTTATTTCCTGCACACTCCCAGTAGACCCTATAAGGAAGAAAGAAATATTCTTGTGGTTCCATAAAAAGTCTGCAGACGCAGAAGAGCAGATACCAGCAGTGAGAAGTAATTTGTAGTCACATGGAATAACATCCGAGGGGAACATGGGGACATCGATGGCATCTGCTAAAATAATTTTTTAAATAATCAAATGGGGAAGTTTGGCTTGGGGTCATGACATATGGATGACATTAGATTTCCCCACTGCCTAGAAATTGCAAAAGATGGATAAAAGAAGAAAAATGAAAGAAAAAAGAAAGAGGGAGGAAGGAAGGGAGGGTAGAAAGAGGAAAGAGAAGACAAAAGGTTTTAAAAAGTGCTTAATAGAACTGGCTAATAGTCAAGGCAACCAGAATTTGAAAAGCTCAGATTCTTGAGAAGAGAGGCGGCATAGTAAAGGAAACCCTACCTTTGAAATAACTTGATCCCCTTGAAGCAATTGCCCATGATAATATGGGCCAGAGTCCACACAGAAAGCAGTAGTTTGGAGCAGTTCTTTCCAACAGAAATAATGTGAATCATTTGGTATAAATATAAATGGTCTTGTGACAACACTAAAACAGATTTTAAAAAAAACAGGCAAAAGTAGTTTCATTTTTTAATTTTCAATTTCTTTTGATTATGGCAATACTGGGGATTGAATACAGTGCTTTTGGCACTGAGCAAAGACCCCTCCCAAACCCTTTAAAAAATTCTTTTATGTTGAGACAAGTTCTAGCTAAGTTGCTAAGTCACTCAGCTGGGCTCAGATTTTCAATCCTCCTGTCTGAGACTCCTCAAATCCTGGGATACAGGCATGTATCTATCATTTCAATAATATGTTTGATTTAACCCAATGAATTCCAATTTTCTGACATATATTTGATGTGAAAGTGTTAAAGAGATATGTTACATTTTGGCACTACCCCTTCTCACGCTGGCGTATCTTTCACATTTTAAGTAAATACGAATTCTGAATAGCTATATTTCAAGCCCATGCCTACATACTGGACACCATAGGTCTTGCACAGTCTTAGTGGGTTTGATGATTTCAAGGGTACCCAGGACACAAAGTCCCAGAATCCTAAAGAAAGGAACTGTGGATAAATTAACTTATTCTATGTGTAACTTTTTTCTAGATATTTGCTTAATCTTATATTTAAAGGAGGGAGGAGGAGACAGGGAGAGAGCGGCTATAAGAATCAAAAGTTTCATCTGGCTTCAAGGGGTTGAGAAAACAAACTTTGGAGCTCAGAGCCTCTTAAGTTGAAGAGTACTTGAAGTCACTTAAAGAGTGATGCAAGGTAACCAGATATAGTAGCAGAAATAGACAGTACCAGCTGGGTTTGATTGAGATCCACATCCCATACTTGGACAGTAACAATTAAATTCTCTTTAGAGGAAGATAACTTTGTCCAGAATCTCTGTAGTGTGTCTTTTTAAAAAATGGACAGTTAGCTAAAAAATGATCAGTCACTGCAGGAAATATGACTAAATGGCCAAACTTAAGAGTAATAAACAGACAACAAAAATGCATTTATGATGCTCATCTACTAGGAATTATCAGATATAGACCATACATGTATAAAAGTATTAAAGAACTGAAAATAACATGGGTAACTTTGGCATCAAACTAAAATTAATAAAATATATGTAGTTTAAATGTTATTAAAAACACAATAACTCAAATTAAGAATTAAATGCATGTGTTTAATAGTTATCTTAGTGCAGTACAGGGGGAGATTAATAAAGTGGATGATAGGTAAATAGAAAACATCTAAATTGAAGCATAAGCAAAATAAAATGGAAAGTATATTGGCTTTCCTGGTACTGACACACAATACCTGACACATACAACTTAGAGAAGCTAATTTAGCTCACAAGGTGGAAGGACATAGTGGAGGAAAACTGCTTATGGTACCTCATGGCAGCCAGGAAACAACCAGATTGGAGGAGCCAGAAAAGAGGATATGCCTTCTAAAGGCACATCTGTAACAACTCATCTTTTCCAACCAGGCCCCCCTTCTAACAGCACATTTAACTATAATTCACCAATGGAGCTATCCACTGATGAGTCCAAGTCACCTTTCAAAAGCCCCACTTCTGAACACAGGGGACTTTTAGGAGACATTCCATCTCTAAACATTCCGCCACTGAGCCCAAACGTTCTTGTCTACCTTATCATGTAAAATGTATTTGGCTCTTCTCTAGCATTACCAGGGTTTTAGGTTTCAGCAGGGCTAAAATGTCAAGACCAAAGTCTCCACTGAGACTCAATGCAAACTCTTAGCTATGAGCCTCCTTAAATTTCAACACAAAGTCAAACTTCCAGCATAAAAAGGCAAAGATAAACATTTTCATTCCAGAAATGGAGTGTAGAAAAGAATTAGAACAAAGCAAAACCAGATTCCAGAAAGGCAAACATCAAATCGTATGGCTCTTCTTAAACTGATTCCAATCAAACTTTCCCACGTAGTTCCAACATTACAACTAATCTCAAGATCTTCCTTCACCGACACTTCATCGAACTCAACAGTTATATTTCAGTTCAAGTCCTAATCCTACTTGATCTGTCAGTGAGAAGTAAGAGCAAGAAAAGTAAAGGTATCCCGAACAAACCTTTAGAGATTTCATTGTCTTTCGGGCATAACTTTCTCTTACTCTGGAGGAATGTGAGTTGTTTTTTTTTTTTTTTTTTTTTTCCTAATGAGAGGCTTCAATTGATTCAATGAGGCCCACTTACATTCAGGATATTGTTTACACCATCTACTAATTTAAATGTAGCTCTCTTCCCAAAACACCCTCACAGTATTTTTGACCAAATGCCTAGGCACTCCAAAAGGTATTGACTATCATATACAAGTTTGGTGTTTATTGACCTTTTATATGGCACTATTTTCCTAGGTATCCTCATGACTTCCTTTCTTGTTTCACATCTCTTCTCAAAGGATATACTATCAGGGAGGTTTACTCTGGCCCTTACATATCATACTAATGCTGCTATACCCTTTCTCACTGTAATTTCTTTCCCTTTAGTACCAATCTGTTGCAATATGCATTGTTGACCATCTCCCCTCCCTCATTCCCACTTCCATTTAAGCTACATGAAGGCAGGGACTTTTTGTCAATTTAATTCTTTTTAGAATCCAAGAAATAGAGAATCAGGAATTACTCAGTGATTATGTGTTGAATGAACTCATACTTGATTATACTATGAAAGTAACATCAACTCCTGCACAAATGTCCTTCTTTTGCCCTTTATCTTTGCTTCCTAGGTTTATCAACAACCACAGAAGCTTCAGTTCAGAGCTGCTTTTTCCCAAGAGACTCTCTCATGTTGAGAGATCCTCAAAGGCAGCCCCTTTGGGCTTTAAAAAATTTTAATTTAATTTAATTTTATTTATTTATTTATTTATTTTGAGATAGGGTCTCACTTTTGGTTCAGGCTGGCCTGAGCTCAGCCTCAAATTCACATCACAGCAATCCTGCCTCTGCCTCCTGAGTGCTGGGATGAGAGGCATGAGCCACCACGCCCAGCACTGTGGTATGTGGTACTGGTTTCTGCTGGGCGTGAGTCTCCATGCCCAGTATTTTATGTGGTTACCAGGGAATCGAACCTGGGTCCTTGCGCTTGCAAGACAGGTGCTGGAACCACTGAGTTAACTCCCCAGCCCCTTTGGGCTTTCTTAAGAGTTTAAACTATACATTGACTTTGAGTGATTTCTCATCTTTGTGTTGTACCAGGGTTGTAAACTGCGAAGAAGGATTAACTTTTTCAAGGCAAGAAATAGAGAAATAGAGAATGAAACCCTGGTGACAGTTTACCATGATTATTTTTATTATAATCTATGAAATTGGGATGATTGGTAGCAACATAGGATAAGTGATTGTGTTTTAGGAAAAAAGAGGTCAAAATTTTCTTCATCACTGGGCATTATCTTCCCATATGTAGCTACAGTTTACTATAAAGCATTTGATCAGATCATGAATTATTATTTGTATGTTTGTAGATTGCACTGTCATTGATATGAGATCAATTTCTCTGGTTATGAATTCATATTTGATGATGGTTGGCAGCTTTGTGTTTCAGTTATCTTTATCTTTGTTCAGTACTGGAGTTTTACTAAATATCATAATGCATTTTAATAATGCCTTTCACTGTGGAAGATCATGGTACATTAACAGCAAATAACTGAGGAAGAGGATGCTCATTAGTGAAATCAGATATTCAAAAGAAGACATGGGCTAAAATATTCTAGAGACTATTTTAGAAATACTTCTGCTACCAATAGTGTGAGAATGAAAAGCGCTACATAATTAGCTTGAAAATTGTTCAGGTTTTAAGGAATATGAGAGATGAAGATGTTCAATTACATGTAATGATATTTGGCCTAACAAATCTGCTACTCATTCATTTTGATGGAGAAGACTGTGTAAATTCCATCAATATTTTGGCATGAAAATCTATTGTTTCCTCTAAACATCTCTATTGAAATGAGTGCTAATTTATTTTCTTGCTTGTCTCAATAATGTATTAACAAATGTTTATCGAAAAATTGTGTACCAGGCATTTTAAAAGAAAGTTGTTACCATATTTTAAGGTAGGGTTCAAAAAGCAATAGCCTACTAGCCAATCTGGACCAAGACCTATTAAAAAGAGAGAAGGAAAAAGGTTGGAACCCAGCCATGTTCTTCCCCTCGTATCTCCTATATGGCTGCTTTCATTCTAGCATGGCAGAGTTGACAGAACACACTCCCCACAAACAAACTATTTTCGATTTTACTCTTTATCAAAGGCTTTTTTCTAACCCTCTCCCTAAGTAATATACCATGAAGCAAAAGCAGGGGCAACAGGAAAAAAGAATATTAATGTGATTAAGATCGTGGGAGGAGAGATGCTGGGGCCAAAGCAACATGGGACCAAAGAATTATTGTAAGGGAAAGAAAATCACTGACAATAAAGGACCCATCTGGGAGGAAAATGGCAGCCATTGAACAGTGACCACGATGTTGCAAGTAAGCCTTGCCTGGTGGATTGGAGTCAGTTAGGACAGTCTGCTTATCACATGGAACTCTGACAGAAAGAGACCAGCGAAGGAACAAGAATGATATTGTGTCATTCATTACTGAATAAAAATGTTTATCAGAAGAGAAAAACACAAATGCCTCATTTTCTTATGCTTGAGAAGAAAAACAGGTTGTAGGTAGCACAGTCATCAGGAGGCAGTGACTTACTGGTCACCACAGTCTTTTCTTTTCCTGGCAGAGTTTGCTGTGACTTATTCCATCTAAATCTCAAAGCAAGCATGCATGTTTGTATTGGTTTCTAGGGGAGACCGACCAGGATACCAGATATTAAATGTGGCACCTTCACACTGAACTGTATCTCCAGCCATTTATTGTTTATTTTGAGGCAAGTTTCTTGGCCAATTCTTCAAGATGGGCTCAGACTTGTGATCCTCTTTCCTCGGCCTCCTAGAATGCTGGGATGACTGGCATGCATGGTGATGCCTGGCTCTTGGAGGATTTTCCATTGAGGAAATGCTTATGTTTGAGCAGGGAAATGTACTCTGTAAGCACAGCTATCTCACTCATAGGTGGGTATTTAGCAGGTTTTGATAGGAGAAGCAATCTACATCACTCAGAGAATAGCTCTTCCAGGGCCAGTGCACAGGGAGGGAGAGAAACTGAGGCACTAGCACCCACTTGTATCCCACTGACCCTGTGTACAATTGCATCACATACCAGGTTCCTTCCTCTTCTTAGTGCAAGGGCAAGGAAAGCTGGAAGTGGCAGGAAATACTAACATCACTTCCATCCTATCGTCACTCTCAACAGCCATCCTCAACTATTAACAGGAACAGGTAGATAACTGCCCCAATTTCTGTATCCCTCAGGTGAGATAACTCCTAGACAGGTGTCCACATTCTCCTCCCAGGGTTCCCACCAACCACAGGGACAAGTGGCTCTGGCACATGGCTCTTTCCTGTCTTACCTCTTTGTTCCTCTGCCAGTTCTGTGGCCCTCTCAATCACTGTCTCAATGTCTTCTTCCAGGGAAACCCCAGTTAAGAGAACTCTTCACAGTAAAGCGAGGTGCAGCAAAAGACAGGGCATCTACAGGAGGAAGCTAGGGGTTACACTCTAGAGATGATACTGTGGTTGTATCAAGAAAAATAAGCTCAGGTTTCTGATCTGATGAATGAGATCAGGTCCTTAATGTGGTAACATATAAATGGAGTCACAGACAGTAAGGTCAAGTAGGGCCGCTGTGTAGTGTTGTAGCTGAGCCAGCTGGGCTAATGGTTCAGGATAAAAATGATTGGGGGGGGGTGAGAATTTAGCTCAGTGGTTCCAGTGTCTTCCTGGCAAGTTCGATCCCAGGTAACCACATATCGTAGTATTGGGGTTGCACTATAATCCTAATCCTCAGGAGGCAAAAGCAGGAGGATTACTGTGAGTTCAAGGCTAGTCTGGGTTACAGGGTGAGCTCAGGACCAGCCTAAACTACAAAGTGAGACCCTGTCTCAAAAAAAAAAAAATAATGACAAGCCCCACTATGTGGCCCCAAATTAAGAGGATCTGATGGATTAAAAGGATGAGAAAAAGTGTTGAAAGTGCTTCTATCACTACCACTTCTCCCTTTTTTAAATATGCAGGGGAGAGAAGTACAATCTGGCAACTGTTAAAAATTTTTGAATACATAAATCTAGGTGGGGGGCGGTAGGGTGGGTAGGGCCATGGGAAAAATGAGAATTAAGTTGTGTCTTATACTGGTACAAATCCTCATTATGGAGTGCGATCATGATGCATATATGTAATGTACAAAAAAAATAATTTAAAAAACCCATAAATCTAGGTGGAAGATGTGTACTTGTTGCTCTGTATTTCTGTTTATTTGAAATGGTTTTTAATAAAAATTGGGAGAAATTTTCAGCAAAAGTAGAAATAATGCAGATATGAGCTATTTTTGTGTATAGCTTGTATCTAGATGTCCCTCCAAAGGTTCATGAGATCATAGGTAGAGCTTTTGGTTGGTGGATGGATCATAGACTGGATTACTGTGTTAATATGGATTATGACAGTAGGCTGACTAAATTGGTTTAATGTAGTTCTTGGTGTGAATAATAGAAGATCTCCCTGGGTGTAGATGGCACCAATCAACAGGTTTACAACTTAGATGGAATAAAAAGGAAAAGGAGTCTTGCTTGCTGGCTGCTTTCTGCCTGCCCCGCCATGAGCTATTTTACCTCTGCAACGCCCCTCTGTCATGCCGTCCTGCCTTCGAGCCGGCCAACTATGAACTGAAACCTCTACACACTATGAGCTGAAATAAATTTTTGTCTCTTTAACTTGTAGGTGTCAGGTATTTTGTTCCAGCAATGGGAAAAATAAAAAGATATTTTGTGCATGCAGTTTTAA
This sequence comes from Petromus typicus, assembly GCA_004026965.1. Lineage (NCBI taxonomy): Eukaryota > Metazoa > Chordata > Mammalia > Rodentia > Petromuridae > Petromus > Petromus typicus. Next base: position 6,958 of record PVIR01029350.1, on the reverse strand, counting down.
TTCTACCTGTTTTTATAAATGTCTTTGAAAACTGCAATTACTCACCTCAGTCTCCACTGACCTCTATAGTAGATATTCCCCTAGATATATTTGTATTTTGTAAAAGAAATCTGTACGAGTCAGGCTTCTCCAAAGACATAGACTCAATATGAGACATCTATATCTATATCTATGAATACATAATATACATTGCATAGAAAAAAATAGAAACAGCTATACAGAGAAAAAAGATAATATAGAAGATCTATGCATGAGGTATGATTCAAAAACATGGTATATTTGTAAATTTTAAAAGAATTCTTATAATAAAAGACATACCCATAATGCCCCTTAAAATACTCTCCTTTGCTTCACACACACTTTCTATATTGTTCCTGCCACTCTGTACAGCATTTATGAGAGTTTTCTTTCTTGAGGATCTTTAGTTGCTAGGTTGGCTGCCTTGATATCCTGAACTGATACAGAATTTTGACTCTGGGGAAGAGCCAGGAAGTCACACAGTGCAGTGTTCATGAATACAGTGTGTGAGGGCACAATGCAATGTTTTTATAAGCCTGCTTTTCTGCTGGATGACACTTATGATGGCACTCACCATATTTTTTAATCACACACTATAAAGGCACTCAGGAAAGTGGACTTTAAGAGCAATTTTGGAAGTGTGTACAAGGAGAGGGATAGTATTTAGAGGGGGAATCAATGGCTATGTAACTTTTACTGTTGTAAGTTTTTAATTTAAATATTCACCATATATATATATATATATATATATATATATATATATATGCATACATACATAGGCACCTGTATCTTTATCTCCTCTAATCTTTAAATTTTTCCTTATAGTTCTCTCTGATCTATTTTCCCCTAAAATATCATTTTAACATATGCCACAAGCCAAGATTTATGGTCAGTTATTTCCTTCTAAGGCTCCTCCCCCTACACTCAGTTTTAGATCTAAGACTGTGGTGGTGTTACCAATAATTAACTTTCTTTATGAAGATGCCTTAAAGTTCTCTTGTCCTGGCCTGACCTTTTCTTACCATAGAAAAAAAAAGTGTATAGTTTTTCAATAATTAATATTTGAGATAGCAGTTTAACATTTTTTCAATTAGAATCTCTATTCATATCTTTACTGTTGTAACCTAACCTTTATGTTACCCTCATCATAATGCATTTGCTAGTGTAGGCTTTGAGCTCTTTAGAACAGGAAGGTATAGATATGAAGTAATTTAACTGGAATCAATGGGATCTAACAGAGAGGAAATAGCCTATCTGGAATGTTCGACAGTGTCAATTGTGTTTTACCATTGTCCCAAAATTTGAAGTCATCATTCCCCTGCTTTTAAAATAAAATATATTGAGGTATAGTTTATATCCAATAAAACTTATTAGTATTAAATGTATGGTCTGAAACATTTTGACAAGTGTATGGAGTCATGGAACTATCACCAAAACAGGGTTTAAAACACTTCCATATCTGTAGCAAAGGTCTCTCACTAGTCATGGCCCTTTGTACATAGTGCCTTCTCCCTATTCCCAGCCAGTAACAACCACTGATGTACTTTCTCTTCTTTTAAAATTCTTTTAAAAATTTTAGTTTATTAGTACACATGTGTAATAGACAATATTTACATTCTTTGTGGGAAGTTGGACCATGTACATAACATTCCATTTCCTTTTAATCTTTCCTTATCACTTATACCTTTCATTTCCCTCCATCTTTTGATCCTTTCCTCTTTGATCACACTCTATCTCACTACTTTGTATTAGCTTTCTCTCTTGTGTTCTCTCTCTGTCTCTGTTTCTGGCACGCTCTCTCTCTCTCTCTCTATTTCTCTCCCTCTCTCTCTGTCTGTCTCTCTGACTCTAATTGCTTAGTTTGGGCTCAAACTTGTGGTCTTCCTGCCTTAGGTTTCCAAAGTACTAAAATTACAGGCTTGGGTCATCAGGCCCAGCTCCTAATAGTGTTAACTTAAAACACATTGTCTTAGTTTGCTTTTGGTTCCTACAAGAGAATCTCAGAGAGAGACCAATTTATAAAGGAAAGAGGAGCTATTTAGCAATGTAATGAGACCTTATTTTATTTTTTTAATTTTTAAAAAATTGAAATCTTTATTGGTACATTACATATACACATCATGATTGCATTCAACAATGAGAATTTGTGCCAGTATATGACACAACTTAATTCTCATTTTTTCCCATAATCCTACACACCCTACCACCCTCACCCCCATGTAGATAAACTTTGTTTCCTTTCTTTTTGTTATAATCTCATTATTTTTCCCCCTTCACGCCATTACGCTTTGAGTGTTTTCTATTTCACAATATATAACATACATTCTAGAACTCATTTACATCTTCATTTTCTCATACAGAGAAAAGATACGATATTTACACATCTCTGACCTATTTATTTCAATTATGAGGATGTCCTCAAGGTACATCCATTTAAGTATAAATGATTCAAACTTATCATTTTTTATGGCAGAGTAATACTCCATTCTGTAGAAGAACCACAGCTTTTTTATCCAGTCTCCAGTTGATGGACAGTTGGGTTGTTTCCAAGATTTAGCAATCACAAACTGAGCTGCTATAAACATAGATGCAAATACATCACTGTGATATGAATCTTTTAATTTTTGTGTGTATATACCTAGCAGAGCGATGGCTGGGTCAAATGGGACCTCCAATCTTAGCTTTTTGAGGAATTTCCAAACTATTCTCCATAGGGGTTGTACGAGTCTACATTCCCACCAACAGTGGAGAAGGGTTCCTTCTTCTCCACAGCCTTGCCAACATTTGTTGCTGGCTAATTCTGAGATGACAGCCATTCTTTGTGGAGTGAGATAAAATCTTAATGTTGTTTTCATTTGCATCTCTTGAATGACTAGTGATATTGAACATTTCTTCATGTTTCTTAGCTGCTTTTATTTCTTCCTCTGAAAAGTGTCTGGTCATTTCAGATGCCCATTTTTGAATCTGGAATCACAAAAGACCTAGAATAGCAAAAGCAATTCTAAGCAATAAGGACACGATGAAGGTATTACGATACCCAACTTGAAACTGTACTACAAAGCCACTGTGATAAAAACTGCATGGTACTGGCAAAGCAACAGACATGAGGACCAGTGGAGTAGATTAGAAGATTCAGAAACAACTCGAGACACACTAAGCTATCTCATTTTTGACAAAGGAGCCAAACACCCCCAGTGGAGGAAGGATAGCCTCTTTAACAAGTGGTGCTGGAAAAACTGGACTTTAAACTGCCAAAGATTAAAGCTAGACCTAGCTTTTTCACCATGTACTAAAATAAAATCAAAATGGATTAGGGACCTAAATATTAAAACAGACACACTAAACCTGCTACAAAACAAGTTAGGTAAAACTCTTGAAGACATTGGTTTTGGGAAAGATTTCATGAATAAATCCCCCATAGCACAAGAACTGGTAGAAGAAATCAATAAATGGGATCTAATCCTATTGAGAGGTTTCTGAAAAGCAAAAGAAACCACCAGCAAAGCAAAAAGGCAACCAACAATATGGGAAAGAATCTTTACTAGCTGCCTCTCAGACAAAGGGCTACTATCTGGAATATATAAAGGGTTCAAAAAAATCAATCCACCCAAATTTAATGAGACCTTATTTTAAAAATATTTTTAAATGGGTTGAGGACATAGCTCAGTTGGGAGGTCCTGGGTTCAATCCTTGATACCACACACACACACACACACACACACACACACACACACACACACAGTACAATTATATAGATAACACTTGGAAATTGGTAATTAGGGTTGGCCAGTGTCTGACTTAGGTTTTGTGTGTGGCTGTTGGCTTTTAACCAAGAAACATTTCCTGTCTTCTCACAGCCCTCCACACAAAAGCATCCCAACACCCCTAGATCCCTCTGCAGACTGAGCCATCAACTCAGTGTCTTTCTTTGAGACCCATACAGATTTGTCAGCATATTCCTAGGGGTTACAGGTCATACTTTTCTTAGAAAAGAAGTCACACAAACAAAGTAGAACTTACTTGTTCTTCTTGAACCTAAGAACAAAAGGGTCGGAGAAAGCGCTTTTGCAGCTGGGGTTAGCCACTCCGTTTGTTGTAAGGAAGCTGTTTTAAGCCTGCCTCTGCTCCATCCAAATCCCTGTTTAGATATCAGAGTCCTCTCTCCTTGATCCAGCTACTCTTAGGCTGCATTAGCCTCCCCTCTGCAGTGTCTTTCGGTTGGGAAATGAATCACTGATTCAGGCCATTTTGACAGAGAGCTTAAAGGCAGCTCAGCCTGACAGAGCAGACGAGGTGTGTGAGGGGCCCTGGTCCACCAGGCAGCACTCAGGCCTGTGTTGCTGAACAGCTAATTGGGTTCTTGCTCTTCACAAGCCTCCAAATAGCTGTTCAAGGCCCTGAGTTGGGGGTGGATTTTTTTTTCTTTTTTTTTTTTTTGTTTTTTTGTTTTTCATCTGGCTAATAAGATTTTCCCAAGTCACCAAAGCCAAAGGGGTTTGGGAAAGAAAGCCTTCTTTGTTAAGCAAAGCAAATGCTATGGGACTTTCTGCCTTTGAATTTAGGGAAAGCGACCCAATTACACTGTGAAATGATTGTGAATATTGAGGGATCGCAGTGGAAAAGCAGCATCTGACCCTGACAGGCATGGACCCCGGGACATTGGTTTTAGTATAAATCCCTTCTTTGAAAGATCCAGAGGCAGAGACTTTGTTTGGAAGAATTTAGAGAAAATAACACACTCAAAGGCTGCAGGAGACTCTCCAAAGAGTATAAGAATTTGAAATGTGTTTGTTTTTCCAGCCTTCATACTACAGACTCATTTTTTTTTTTTTTTTTGGTATAAACTCAGGAAGTAGCCCGCATTGACAGGCGAATAGAATTCAGTGAAATTTCCTTAAAAGCTGGATTGACATGTTCCATCAGATATTAGTGGAGGCTTCTCAGTCATGGTAAGAGTCTTTAGCTACTGTATTTCATGTAAAATTTACAGTAACTTCAGTTTCCTGCAAATAATCCATATTAACACCATCATACTCATATTAAATAAAGATGGCAAATTTACAGAATAATTTTTCATTTTGCATTATAAAGAGACCCACTTATTCTTGGCAGCAGAAAGGAATAATTCCAAGTGACAATTTGGGTTGCTCCAACATTTCCAATGGGCTTTGAGATTTGAATAAGAGTGCTTCTGATTTCTTGAAAACCCAAGATCCCCAGCAAGAAGCTGCAGAGAGTGGAGGACGTGTCCGCTGGAGGGACAGCGACTGCTCTGTCTCCAGTAAGTTTACTGTAGTTTTTTTTTTTTTCCATTTTTTCAAAAGTAGCTGTTTTAGGCCCGGGGATTTAGCTCAGTGGTTCTGGCACCTGTCTTGCAAGCTCAAGGACCTGGGTTCGATTCCCTGGTAACCACACACAATACTGAGTGTGGAGATTCACGCCCAGCAGCAATCAGTACCACATACCACAGTGCCGGGCATGGTGGCTCATGCCTGTAATCCCAGCGCTCAGGAGGCAGAGGCAGGAGGATTGCTGTGATGTGAGTTTGAGGCTGAGCTCAGAGCCAGCCTAAACTCCAAAGCAAGATCCTGTCTCTAAAAACAAAGTAGCTGATTTATATGTTAAATCTGCCAACATAAGAACGCGGTAACAACTGACTTTAAAACGTAAGCCATTTGTTGGCAAATGAGTTTTTATATCTGTTTTAGAGGATGAAGATAAGGCTGAAAAAGTATGTACATCTCTGCAAATAAAAATCTTGGTTACTGCTAAAGGACATCTCTTACTGAAATGATAGGTCCGCATGATTGATGGAGCTCACAGCCACATATTTCTAGGACATTTGGCTCCCAAAGTGAAGGCATAGAGTAAAAGTGCCACAAACCACCCAGGAATTAGTTAAGATGCAATCAATGAAACAGAATTCAGGCATAAAAAATGGATGAATTCTGGCACTTGTGACAACATGAACAAACCTAAGGACAGGACATTGTGTGAAACAAGCCAAAAGGACAAATACCACATGGTTTGATTTGTACCCGGAACCTGGAATCTGAACAAGTAGATTAGAAGAGTCACCATGAAAGGCTGGGCAGCAAGTGATGGGGAGATGTTGGTCAAGGGCTACTGAGTTATATAGTTATATAGGAGTAATAAGTTCTATTGTACAACAGGGTAAGTAGGCCTCACAGTAATGTGTCACATAGTTCAAAATGTTAGGAAACAGGATTCTGAATATTCTAACCACAAATAAGTAAGCAGTGTTTGAGATAGTGATTAATTACTTTGACTTGGTCATTATTCAATAGCTACTTTAATCCAAACATCACAGCATACTTCCACAATATCTATAAATATTATATGTTTTTAGAAATAAATATTTTTTAGGAACATGAATCGCCGGATCTCACACCAAAGCAGAGCCCAGCAACTTGTGTATTCCCGTGCCCTCCAGTGTTTCCGGTGCAGCTCTGATTTGATAATCACTGTTTTAGGATATCGCATCCTTCACTTCAACACCTAGTGGGTTTTTTTTTTTCCCAGAAGTTTTAAGAGCAGACATTTGCTAACATTTCATTTGAAAGGTTGACAATGCAAACCTGAGCTTCCATAGGTGGAGACCGAGCAAGGAGCACCTTGAGAAGTACTTACTTGGCTACTTCTAGGTTCTTGCGGCCTAAGCCACAGCATCCTCCTAGCTCCAGGTAGCCTGATAGACCAGTTGTCCAACTATGTGTCAAGTTTTCCTTTTTCTAAGGAAGAGCCAAAGCACTAAGACCAAAATCATCTTTTATTTCAGAGGAGCCATTCACTCGGAATAAGATCTTAGGATTTGTCAATTTAACAAAAATGTAACAAAAGATTGAAAGGATGTGCAAAGAACATTCAATAATAGTATAACTTCACTTATCAAGAAAGGAGCACCATTTAAATGGACATA
>PVIR01029349.1:0-21177 GCA_004026965.1 Petromus typicus | reverse complement strand
AAAAAAAAAAAAAAAAAAAAAAAAAAAAAAAAAAAAAAAAAAAAAAAAAAAAAAAAAAAAAAAAAAAAAAAAAACCACATTTCTTAGCTACTCAACTTCACCTATAATAAGAGAATTTTTTTTTGAAAAAGCAGATATATAAGATTTAATCATGCCTCGAAGGTTATAATTTTGATGGAGAGTCAAATGTGTCATTCAGAATGGTGACATACTAATAACTAGGGTTTAGATGAAAAATGTCCCGTATGATCATGTGGTTATTCTATCTTTGTAAGAGTGTTTTAGGCAACCTCTCTGAAGTAGTAAGAGTCTTCACTACTGACAGTGCCTTTATATACACTTGAAAAGTGGATAGTTATGCATATTACGTGTACTCAAGAGGGTAAGTGCCCAGCTGAGCTTCAGAAGATATTTCATATAAAGGATATAAATGGTAAAACAGATGAAGTTTTGGAGAGCAGTGACAGGAAAGGATTGAAGCATTAGCATTGTTATCCTGGTCTCAACTTCTTCTTTGTTACCATACCTAATTGACAGTGCATTTGCATGGATTTATTCTGTGAGGTAGTTACCACCTCACAGATCTGACTATGACCCTTCCTCTCTCACATAAGAACCATTTAAGAATACATGTGAGAATTTTGTAATAGGATAATTGTAGATTTAGTAAAATTTCCTATTTCAATATTTTGTAAATTGCAATGTACTATTAATAAATAATTACTGGATAACCTGAGCATTCTGAGGGACAGAAGCAAGTAATCATAATTTCAGTTCAGTCTGCAATTTAGTGACTCAGGGAGGACCCGCATTCTGACTCAAAATAACAACAATAAAAGCAATACATAAACAAAGAGGGTTTAGTGCAAAGACCCTGATTCAAAATTGAAAGGATAGATTATGTGTGATACTTCTTCAGATTCACCGTGCTGTAAAAAAAGTCAACGTTCCCACTTCTCTAGACTAGAAGGAGTTTGGGGCAGGGGAATCACATTTTCAAACCCAGCTTGGAATAGTAGGATCGAATCTCAAAACAAAAAATAAAAATAAGAAAAAAGAGAAGCGACTGGAGATTGAGTCAAGAGCCATGACACTGGAGTTCACCCCAACTCCTCTAAAAAAGAAAACAACAACCAAAAATTGTCAGGATTTATTTAATGCTTTGTAGTGGAAGAAATCTTATTTAATTATCAAAGTATCATAGCAATAAATCACCTGAAATAAAATTTCAGCCTTCAGACATGAGGTACATTTTATTTATATAAACCACATAAGATTTCTACCATGAAGACCTTGAGTGGCAAAAATTGTAATTTCATGTGGTTCAGTCAAATATAATCTGAATTTGCATTGTAAAAGCGGACTTAATTCCAGAATGCAATACAAACTTTGATCAAAGTAAGATTTGATCAACCATCAACCATGAGGTTGCAGTCTGTGGAAGATAAATGGAAAAAAAATAGAAATTTCTGAACTGTAAATACTTCCAAATCCCTTACACACACAACATTTTGGAATTCTCACAGAAGAATTTTAAAAGAATGTATACCAAAAGCAACATTAACAAACTATTTGATTCTATGTAATACTAAAAATATCAATTGAACATCATTTTGCTGATGTTTTCCAACCACCACAACAATGAAACATATCAGATAAGTAAATATTCTTTTATTTTTTCTTATAGACATAGAGATATTTAAGTTGGGATTTCAAGAGTAAAAATGATATTTCCATAAAATTAGACCAAATCGAACATATATTGTTCATTTTTTATTTTATTCTTAAAGAAGAAGAGTATAAGTAAGAGCATTATAGGATACTGAAACTGATATTTTTAAAATTTAAGGTTTATAGCCTTTGCATATGATGAAATGCTAAACAACAATTGATAGTCTCAATAATGATTAGATAAAAGAATAGTCAGTTAAAAACATGTATTGCTTTGTGTATAAATAATATTAAAGTTAATCATTATTAAATAATACTTTCTATTAGTGTTTCAGTAAATATTTTGAATAGAGTTTGATTCCATCAGAATTGTGCTCTCACAATATTTTTTTATTCCTAGCCTATTTTGTTATCTTGAAAATTGCAGCGATTCTAACATCATACTTCTAGATGATAAGGATCAGTCAAAAGAAAGGGAAAGAACACCCTCTGTAAATTAGTTAGGAATTCTAATCTTCTCTTCACTCTTTCCAGAATATTCCCCTATTTTATCTTTGTATTTTTTTTCTCTAAGAACTTGAGTTTCTGATTCTTAACCTTATACTTCTTCACCAAATAGTAATGACTGGGAAAGATTAGGGCAAAAAGATGAATTATAATTCAATGATGACTTTATTATCCTCCATTCTCTTACTGCAGTAGAGCAGGAATGTGTGTATGATTCAAAATTAATGATGATATATGAAAGGATGGATTAAAAGACATAGCAATTTACATTTGCATGTGTAACTTCCATCTGTTAGAAGATTATATTAGTAGAAGAGTAAGGAGATAAGTTTTCGCTGCTTTTCAAATAATGTTACTTAGATATTCACTTTAACTTGCACATATAAAAAATTCTTCCTACATACACAAGCTTGAGTCAGGCTTATGTAAGGAAGAATGTCACAACTACTGGGCACTAGTAGGAGGAGAAGAGAAAAAAAAAGCAAAGGAAGCGAAGCTATGTAAAACATTGATTTGTCTCATAGCCAAGCGTCTTGTGTAGTTTTAGCCAAACTGCTTTCAACCACCAAAAAATCTCTGAAAGAATTGTACAATCCATAAATGTCATCTTCAGGAAGGCCTATTGTTCTCTAATATTTAAGAGTTTTGAGTTGAGGTGTTATATTTGATTACACTTTAGACCATGAATTGTGAAGTAAAAGCTTTTATTTCACTAAGGAGATTAATTTAACAAAGCTAACTTTTTATAAATTAATTGACTTTTAGCTTTCTTCATGATTGAAGGAAATGAAGAGATTAGATTGAGCTCAAATGTAGCAGAAATTGATGCCAATGAACTTGAGATGATGTAAAGAAAATACCAAGGGAGTACAGAATGAGCTGCAGAAGTTGTGATGCTTCGAGTTGAAACCAAGAATGGATGGACCCAATGTGCAACAAAAAGACAGACTTCACACATGCGCCTTTCAATAGTCAATATTTTTTTTCTGATGTGATATTTTTGTAGTTGTTGCTGGCCTTAATTTTAGTAGAATTTATTAAGCATCGCTGTCTATATTCATCATGCTTTGGTAATTAGAAGAGTATGAGCTACATTTCCTAGGAGAATAGACAGGCTGGACAAGCAGAGTGACACCATGTTAGCAGTTTGGGACCAGTTACCATACAGAGAGAAATGATAGAGAAGTCAATTCCAATTTAAAATGAGAATTGAAATCAATTATTATAGAGAGGAATGATAGAAAAGTCAATTCAAATTCAAAATGAGAATTGAAATCAATTATTAGTATGGTATAAGCTTAACATGGAAAATCTTAGACATGTATAAAAGAAGAATAGATATTTCTTCAGTTTCTTAGGTTATTTTAAAAATATAACTAAGTGAATGCAAAGAAAACAATAGGCTCAGGTAGCTGCAGAACTTGTGAACACTTGGCAATTATTGTCTGAATATATTTGAATGAGCATTCTCCTCTGATTAAATTCAGGTGCTGTTTCTCACTCACTTCTGTTCTCATATTTGTAGCTGGCATGCATTAGATCCCTTGGTAAATATTCTTAAGTGGGTAAGTAATGCACATATTTAGGATGAGAGTGTGGGAAATTGGGAGTACTCCTGTCTCAGAATATTTAATTTGCCATAATCAAATTTATTCTTTCAAAAATATAAGAACAGATGTATCCTCTCAAGGAAATTTTAGGAGGTTGATTCCAATGTCTCAAGTACAGATGGAAAGAGATAAAATTCACTTTGACTGAAGGCTTACACAAAAACACACGTAAAATATACTATAAGTTATCATGACAAATTTGAAAATCATCTTCTAATATTGGGCTGTAGCTTTCTGACTTATCTTCCTCTATTATGAATAAAGTTTACTAAAATAAAAGTATTCTCATGTTATGCTGCAACCTGATTGTACTGGCTCTGTGTAATCTTGTGCTTTTTCTTGTTTTCTTTCGTATATATTTATTTTGTGGGTGAGTGGTTTTCAAAGCATTTTTCATTTACTTCACAGTTATTCATATTTCCTCCAGGATTTTCAATTCAGGGAAATGTTAACCGAAGCTTGACTGGCTGGAAAAAGAGGCAACAGCCACGCGACAACACAATGAGAAGGCAAGATGCCTTTGGAATCGTCTTGTAAATTTGAAAACACAGCATATAGACTGCCATAGCTCAGCAGTCCCAGAAGGCCCAGTGCACTTTGCTGTGTGTAGTCACCTGTTTTTCTACTTCCCTTGTTGAAGTGACCTGTTTCATGAGCAAAGACAAACTGCACTAGACATGATGACACTGTGGTCATTTTTCGCAGTGTGACTGTTCCAGATTCTTGGTATTACAAAGAAAGAATTGAGTAGAATACACAGAAGTAGAAGAAAAAGTCAAAATTTAGCAAATGTAACACACTTCAGGATGGGAGCAGACTAGTGAAGCGCTCATAGCTCCACAGAAGTCAAGGGGTCAGAGACTGTGTGTAGTTCTTACAGAGATGGAGTAGCTCTTGGAGCTGACACAGTACTTTGGTCCAACCAGGGGAGTCTCCTCCTTTTTGCTAGAAGGGAGGCACTTTTGGTCCTTAGGTGGACATTATGGAACTGTGGCAGTGCCCAAAGCTCACATGGAGGGTGTCCAAATCACAGTGCAAATGAAATTAAAATGTATTCTAGTTAAATTGAGGGTACATTCAATTGTTCAAAATATTTATAAGTCATGCACCATCAGATATGGCCGAGAGTTCAGATGCGTTCTGTGGAGTTTGGACAGCTGTCTTACGCCCTGGAAGCTGACACTATGTGTATGCACCTTGGCTTTCCCTAGTGTAATTTGCCCTTTGGAACTGACTGCTCATTGTGGGTTAGGAGAGCTGGCTTCTGCTTTTACCCTCTTCCCTTCTGCAAGTTTGTTTCACTGTTTTTTTCTCCCTCTCTATGGTCCACCGATATCCATCATTTTACCTTTTCTTTTTCAGTGTTATAACAAGTCAGCTGGGGTAAAGGAAAACTGTATTTTGCTACAGATGTATCCAGTTAGTAGATACTTTGTTTATGGAGATTAAAAAAATACAAAATAAGAGCAGTTTAGTTTTTATTTTGACTACACCAGCATTTACACATAGTCATGACAAATTATGCCTCTTGCAAGTGTTCACTGCTTTTAATGCCCTTTCCTCTTCTGGTAAATCACTGCTTTTTTTCCTCATTTTGTTTTTTGTTCTTTAACTTAATTAGAAAATTGCTTAGAACTATGGACACAACATCTGGACTACTGGAATCGAAAGATCCACTCTTCTGTTATATTTACTTTTTAGAATCACTTACCTAGTGTGAAGTGTGTTGATAAAGTCTACTTTATAAATACATTGCCATAATTTAATGACTAATTTATAGTAGTTCTTATAATAACTACTGCATTAGTCATCATTATTATCATAATTATTAGTAATATACTATTATTAATTTGTGAATTTTTGAAATTAGGCAGAATTATCCTAAGATTTCATTACTTTCAAATTTAGTTGCAGCAATATTTGTCACATTTTCATTAATTCTGGGTATAATCACAAAACTCAATGACAAAGTAGAAGAAGCTGATTCTTTTTATGTGTTTTACTGACCTGTGTATCAAAAGAGAAACTACTGAAAAGAAATTAATTTTGCATAGAAAAACGCAAAGTGTCAGAACTAGAATATATTTAGATATTTATAAACTCCCACGTTATATTAGAGACTGAGAATGACCAATATCATCTCTACCTTCTTCCCTAGTGGAATCAGGCAAAAAATAGTAAGTCATATCAAAGTTCACATATAAAAAAAGCGAAAATTTTAGTAACAGTCATTGTTAACAGACCACAAAATTATTTTTCAATATTAAATCTTCACATGATTACTCCCTGTAGAATTTCAAGAAGCCATTACTTATTTCTGAACATTTTTGCTAATATGAATTGTTCTTACAAATGAAGGATTAGAAGTAATCTAAATATGAAATAAATAATTTGTGAAAAAGAAACATGGTAAAGGAATAAAAGATTAAAATGTTTATGACATAATGATCTTCAATGTATTAATATGATAGTGCCAACTACAATTTTGCTATAAGTTTTTATTCCTTCTTTTAAGCAGATTTATCTTATTTGAAATTTTAGAATGGCTTTCATAAAAAACATTTTATGAAATGGAGCAATATTATCTCAAATTATTGCTATTGGTTTTAGTCTAGAATTCAAATTCTCTGGGTTAAATCGATCAGCTGGATTCATATTTATTTATTTAAGAGACCAACTGAGATAAATAACCCAAAACTGATAAAATGATATTTTCCTATCAATTTATTATTTTTTAAGAAAATACAAAGTCAAATTCTTCAGCCTCCTCTGCCGATCCTTTGGCCTACTGAATAGACTCACATGGGACAGTACAATGAGATCCAGGCTTTTTCCTGGATCCTTTGGATGTCCAGAGAACAGTCTTTTGAAATTCTTATACATCTACCTCTGTGGGTGGTCATTTTAAGCCAAATTACATAAATTCTCATATATTCACATATAAATCATTAAATATTTCTCTACTAAATGCTGACAGATACAGATTGTGTTACTATGAGTGGCTCTAGAGGAATGGAATTGTAAGATGAAACCCCAATGTCTTTAAATGTTCCTGGAGTTGGCTCTCTAATTTGATGAGACCTAAAGATACTGTGGCCTCTCCTAGTACTGTAGGGAATACTAATAGCCCTTAATGTGAACTGTTTAAAGTAATACTATGGGTTCATCTGCTTGATTATCTTAATTCATACCTGTGAGATGTAAGGAATTCAGTAACTCTATGTATGAAACTGCTGGGTATTTCTGGAAGAGTAGGGAATGGCGTTATGGTGGCTGGCCGGTTATTCTTAGCATCTCTGGACAAACTAATGAAGGAACACAAGGACCTCAAGACATCTGTGAGAAAGCTAAATTCTTCTGACTATGTTGACAAATTAATAACGGAGAATAAGGAGCTCTAAGATTCCAATGCTCCACTTCAGACACATACAAAATTTCAAAGTTTCTAAAAGTGTTGTGAAAGAAAACGTCCTTTGATTTAGCCACATGTCTATGATAGCCAGAATCCAAACAGAAAGCCTCATAATACTACTGGCTAAAATTCAACAGGAGTTTAACACTCAGACTCAAAGAGTACCTGAAATAGTGGTGAAGACTCTGACCAGAAAAGAAAGGCACTCTGTAAACTGAGATTGATGTGTTTGGAGAATAATGATGAGGCTGCAGATGCTGAGCTCCTAGACTCTCATGGGATTATTTTGCCAGAGGAAGAGATTTCTCTGCCCAGTGAGAAAAGCATCTTCACCCCCATTCCTGTTGTGATGGCCTCTTCTTATATAACTAAGGAAACTAGTCTGGTGTTGATCAAGCACTATAGTGCTCACACTCCTCGGGGACCAGCTTGACCACCCACTTTGGCCTCTTGGCCTACCACTAGCCTCAAATCATGGAAAGCTACTAAGGATGAGGTAGGTAGTGTGACCCAGTAGGAGATCCTTTATTCTTCACAAAAGAAGTTTTAGAATTTTCTAATTTCTGTGAACACAGGCCTGATGAGCAACTGTGGGAACAGATGTCATAGGTATGGTGTTATGGTGGCAAAAATATAGATCCAGATCAGACTGAGTTTGTTGACATGGAACCACTAAGCTGAGATTCTGAATTTGGTGCAGAATGTATCAGATAATGAAGTAAACAAAGGTGTTAATCATTTGTTTAGCTGGTTGGCAGAAGTATGGATCAAAAGTGGCCCACCGTGAGTGAGTTAGAGATACCTGATATTCTGTGATTTGCAGTTGAGAAAGGGATTCAGACTTAGGGAAATGAAAAAGCAAGGGTGGATTTGTCACATCAAACCTAGTCTGCCACAACGAGGTGATGCCGAAAATATATCCTTCATTCCTACCTTAGGAACAGATTCATAGGGGGAGCACTGCATTGCTCTTCTCTGTACACCACACCTTACAGTAGGGGCTGCATTTACTCAGTCACGAAATTTAAGGACAGTAGGTTTGATTGGACCCAAGAGAGACAGAGGTCAAGTGGCAGCACTTAATTTCCAAAGGCATTATACAGGTGCTTACTGTAATGGAGAGCAGAAGCAAAGCAATAATCAGAATCATAGCACACATGTAGACTTATGACATTCGCTAATTATTCACAGTGTTTCCATAAGTAAAATAAACAGGAAGTCTACAGAAAATTCTACCATTTTATAAAATTGAAAAAATTGAAGAGCACATGAAGAGAAGCCTACTTCCCAGAGATGTAACAGGGAATCATGTCCCCTCAACCAGTTTCCAGGATCAATCCACTTTACAGGTGCACAACCCCATGAATGAAGTGGAGGTTGGGTCACCTTGAGGAAGGACCCTGGGACATCACCAAAAGTATCGATATTTCTACCATCCTGCCTCAGAAGGATCTAAGCTTTTTTTTTTTTTTTCATTTTTCAGATAAACTGTATATTGGGGAAAGGGAAATAATCAGACTGGTTTGAACTAACTCTGATTCCAGGCCATCCCAAAAGTCATTTTGTCCCTCCAGGAAGAGTACGGCCTGTGGAGGTCAAATAATCAATGGAGTTTTAGCAAAGGTCTAATGCAGTCCTTGAATCTATCATTTACTCATTTCCCCTGTTCCAGAATGCATAACTGGCACAGATATATCTAATACTTAACAGAAGACTCACACTGGTTATTAATCTGCAGTGTGAAGGCCATTATGTTTGGAAAGAGCAAATGAAAGTCATTAGGGTTGCTAATCTGACAAAATGGTAAGCCAGAAACTATTGCATCCCTTGAGGGACTGTAGAACTTAGTGGTACTATCAAAGAACTGAAGGATGCCGGGATAGGATGTGCTCAACACATGTCCACTTACTTCCCCATTTGCCCTTTCAGAAGACAGATAAGACTTAGAAATGATAACAAATTTTCATACACTGAATTGAAAGAGTCCAATTGCAACTACTGTACTAGAAATATATTTATCCCTATGAGAAATACTGAGACCTAGAGGAATGTTCTGAGGGCCAAGGAAATATAGAATGGGCAGTAAACATGGTAGTTATGAATACAAACTATGGTCACATGCCAAGATGCAAAAATTACAGTGTTAATTATAATAGTTATCTCCTAATATACATCCATGCAATATGATGTTGATGGATTTAATATTGGTTCCTAAGCATTGTTAAACATATCTTCAAGTTATAAAAAGGAGTAAATATCACTGAAAGAAAACTTTCCTTCTGTTTTTGGAAGGGGGTTAGTGTGTTTCCATTTATATGAAGAATATTTATAGCATATTAGGAGCTATTGTGAACTTGTCTTCCAATCTGGAGAGTGTGGTTTCAAAAAATGTGTTTAGTTGTCAGGTTGAAAAGGGATGAATTAGGATTGCTAATTGATTGTGTCAACCTGAAGAAAAAGTGCCCAACTAAATAGAGTCAACACAGTTCTAGGTGTAGAAGTCCCACTGTAGGGAGGATTCAGCACCAGCGTCTTCACCTGAATCCTTTGAATCTCCAGAATGCAGACAAGCTTTTTTAATTCCTCCACATCCATCTCTGTGGGCAGCCTCAGTAAGTCTATTTTTGTAAATTGTTATATATTTTTATATTTTACATTAAATCTGTTTCAGTAGTAAGCACTGATTATATATATATACGTATATATATATATATATATATATAACATTACATATATATATATATATATATATATATGTAACTTATGTTACACGTTATTTTAATTTCTTTTTTAAACACTTTGTATGTTTTTATCTTATATTCCTAAAGAAAATCAGAAAGTATTTTCCTAGGGTTGTTTGAACAATGTGAAATATAAGTTATTATAAAATAATGATTCTTTCCTGAACTTCAGGTAGCTTCTTTGCAAATTAAATTATAAAGAGACAAGAGCTTAAATTAAAAATTCTCAAAAACATATTTATTTTTTAAAAAGCTTTAATTTCTTTTTAAAATTTCAAATGGCATGGAATACACATGTGATTCTACCATTTACTCTTTTTTGTGTATCATTAAACTGGTATTTCATAACTAAATACTGAGAGCATAGGGAAATAGGATTGTAATTAGCATTCCATACCTTCAAATACTTTGAGTGAAATTGTTCTTTTCTTCTAGATT
This sequence comes from Petromus typicus, assembly GCA_004026965.1. Classification (NCBI taxonomy): domain Eukaryota; kingdom Metazoa; phylum Chordata; class Mammalia; order Rodentia; family Petromuridae; genus Petromus; species Petromus typicus. The sequence continues at coordinate 10,798 of PVIR01029349.1, read as the reverse complement.
AAAAGTAAAAATTGTCTGAAGACAGAAAAAGAAATATCTTGTGGTTCTGTGAGTATGCAGAAGTTTCTTGTGTCTTTGACTCCAGTTAAATGTGGAAAGTGTTACTCTACAATATGGAAACGTGCTTCTACAGTTTTCTAAATGCCCCAGCTTGAGTTGTTATATAATTCAATTAATGTGAATTCGAAGAAGCTGATTTGGGAATCTAGCAGTGTAATATGCTAAGGTTTGGACGTATTCATACTGCCTAGTAGGTGATGTCATTTTGAAAAACAAGCATCATTTTCGTGTTTCTTACAAAGACATTGCAGATGTTGTCTAAGATGGCTTCTCATACTATTTTCAAAATCTTGAAGATCATTAGATGAGTTGTTTGGAATATCTTTCTACCTGGCACTACATAAGAGTTTTTCTTTCCGTTTCCTCCACTGAATCAGATGTTCCCACTCAGCCTTCCACTGACGTTAAAAGAAACCTTTTTGGTAAGGTAGAACTTCATAAATTCAAAAATTAATATTTGAATGTAAATATAACATTATTACACGATAAACTGATTATTCAAAGTGAATGCATGGGGATATGTACAGGTAAGAATAAAGACAAGAACTGGGATGGGTTTGTAGCCAAACACAAAATTAAATTTTGATTGATATACAGCAATGTAATAGATCACGTAACTTTCCTGTTCCATTTAAGTGTTATGTCTTGTAGCAACTTTCTCTGTATGTTTTATTTTTGGAGAAATCCCAGTAGAAGTCTGATTCCAGTCTACTTTGCAAACTGTTACATCCAGGTAATAGGATTAATATATCTTGGTGCCCTACCATTAGTTTTATGAGGAAGCTCTATTGTAGGTTTAGTCTCTTGTTTGAATACCATATGTTGCATTCCATGTAAGATATAGTAATGAAATGGAAATATATATCGCATCTTTACTACCTTCAGTTGACCAGGGACATAACGAACAGTTCTCATGAGGGATAGTTACTCTTTATTTGTAATTGAGGCTGGTGGAAATTTTTTCCAAAGCTTGATATTTTAATGCTCAATGAAATAAGTAATTGAACACCAATCAGTGTGATTAAAGGAGTCTAGATATACCATAGTTAATTTATCTACTTTGTTACTGAATAATCTTTACTGCTTATAAATTTTCATAATTACAGTTAAACATCCAAGTGCAGATTTGCTCTCTTCTTTCCTTTCTTTCTCTTTCTTTCTTTCTTTCTTTCTTTCTTTCTTTCTTTCTTTCTTTCTTTCTTTCTTATCTAGAAATAAAATTGCAGCTCTTTGTGGTAAGTGACAAGGAGAATCATTGGTTTTTCACATAGTAAGAATGTTTATCTTTGAAAGAAACAGCCAAAGATTTCCACGTTGACATTCTCATTTTGCGTTCCCACCAAAATGTAAAAACATTGTTTCTGCTTCATGGTGTTGCCAACACATACCATTATCACTGTCTTAACACTTGGACATTTTAGTAGCTATGCCAAAATAAATGCATCTTCTGTAATTTGCATTTCCTTAATGGTGCATGATGTTGTATATTTTATATACTTCTTTCTATATTTGCATATTCTGTGGAGTAATGCTTACTCAAGTATTTTGTCTGCTTCTGGTCATCCTATGTGTTTCTATATATGCATGTCTTTGTATATTTTGAGTAAATGTCTTTAGCACATGAAACTTTCACAAATATTTTATGCAAGTTTTCTTCTCATTCTCATTGATTTTCCCAGACTCACCATTTACAATTTTATTAAAGTTCACATTGTCAATTTTTTTTCATGCATTGTGCACGTGGTATGGTGTCTAAGCAACTTTACCACACTCAGCATCACTGTTCTAAAACCTCTGTAATTTTGTGTTTCACCTTTCGGACTATGATTCCTTTTGAGTTAGTAAAGGGTAGAAGTTCTGTCTCTAGATTCATTTCTTTGCACAAGAATGCTTAATTTTATACTATATTACCCTATAATTTCTTCAAAGCATTCTTTATTTCTTTGTCAAAGATCAGTCAATTATGTCTGTCTGAAGCTATTTCTAGACTCACTATTGTGTTTCTTTGAACTATTTCTACATTCTTTCAGAAATAATATCGTGTATTTTAGTTATCATGGTTTTATTTAAATTTTAAAGCCAGTAAGTATCAGTCCTCAAACTTCCTTTTTTTAAAATTTCAAATCTTTATTGATACATTATGAATACACATCATTATAGGATTCAACATTGAGAGTTTGTACCAGAATATGACATGACTTGATTCTCATTTTTTCCCTTTCCCTTCGCCCTGCAATCCCCACCTCCTATATATATAAGCTTTGCTTCCTTTTTTCTGTATTGCCATCATATTCTTTTTCCCCTCATTATTTACCCCTACACCTTCTTTCCTTTTAAATATTTTCCATTTCACAATTTCAACTATACATACTATATAACTCATTTACATCTTCATTTTCTCATACCAGAGAAAAGATACGATATTTACACATCTGTGACCTATTTATTTCACTTATGAAGACGTCCTCAAGGTACATCCATTTGAGAATGAATGACTCAATCTTATCATTTTAATGCAGAATAATATTCCATTCTATAAAGGAACCAAGTCTTCATTATCCAGCCTCCAGTTGATGGACATTGTTTCTAATTTCTCTTTCCAAACTGTTTGTTATTCTATGTCTTTTTGCCTCTCTATATAAATGTTAGACTCAAAGTAATTACATACAAAATAATTTGCAAGGATTTTTATTCTTTGTAAAGATTAAAATTAGAAGAATTGATGTTTTGAAAATATTGTGACTTCCTATCTATGAACACAAACTATTCACTTGGGTGCCTATAATCAATATTCAATGATTTCTCTTACATATAATATATAATACACATTTTATTAGACTTATAATCATAACTTTTAAAAATCAGTTTTGAAAATATCTGAATTTTGATTAATATTATTAATCTTTTTGTATTTAATACATTACTGACAAAATGGAATTATACCTGGCTATGTCGCATTTTTCTCTCTCATTACTTTTTATCTTCTATTGCTTCTTTCATGACTTCTCTGTCTTAAGTATTTTTATTTTGCTATGTTTATTCCTTCATTTTCATTTTTGTTATATTTTGATTAAATCATTTGATGAATGCAATGGGTATGTCAACTAAAATCTAAACTAATAAACATAGACACCTTTTATTTAACTTAAATAAAAATACAAAAATATTGCACTGTAATAACTTTATTTCCTCATAGTTACACTTTATGCAATAAAATCTCATTAAAATACTTTGATACTGGGAATCAAATTCAAACTTTGTGCTTGCCAGGCGCTCTTGGTGACACTGAGCTAGTGCCTTGACCAAAACACGTTTTGCAGTGCTAGACAGACAATTCAGGGGTGCTCCACCACTGAGCCATACACTCTGCCTTTTATTTACTTTTATATTCTTCTGCTGTTCCATTTATTATACAGTCTCAGTAAATCGCCCAAGTTGGTTTAGAATTTGCAGTCCTCCTGTGTTAGCCTTCAAAGAACCTGAGATTACAAGTGTGCATATTTGAATATAGTTAAAGTATCTTTAAATTAAAATACTTCTGTCATTTCCTTTTCAGTTGGATTAGAGAATAAATATACCACAAATGAAACTCACAAATGATCCTTGTTATTTCTAACTTGGAGTATTATCTTTGCTGATAAACTTTTATTTTGTAATAAGGAATTTAAACACTTTTTTGATATTCTTTTATTTTATCTGGCAACACATTTTTATCTTATAGTTACTAACCTACAGCAACAAATACTTGTAAAAGTTCATCTGGTGATTTTCTTTTTACTTTTTCTTTAAATGATGAAAATTTCTATTGCTATAGACAGAATTCTTGATTTGCATAGTTTATCTCTCAGTGGATTAACAACTGGCCTTTGTTTCTCATGAGAAATAAATTATTAATATTAAGTACTCATTGTATACTTATGATTATTCATTCAACAAAATATCAATTTCCAGAATATATAAGGAACTCGACTCAGCAGCAAAAAGTTAAGTAATCAATGATAATTTCGATGACTTTCACAGACATTAAGCCAAGAAGTTTATGAGAAAAATGCTCACTCACCGTCACTATCATCTGGGAAATGTAAGTAAAAACTATGATGTGATAGATATTATTTAACTTAGAATGACTAGTATAGAAGAGAGGAAAAAAGAAATGCAGGTAACGAGAAGAGGAAACTGTCACATACTCTTGTGGAGGATGAAAATGATTACAATCACCATGAAAAACAGGGAATCAAATTAAAACTATAGCAGAAAAATAATAATATAACTATCATAAGACCTAGCAGACACACTGTTAGGTGTGTATCAAAAGAAGTGAAGTCAGTATGTCACACAAATTCTTGTACCTCCTTGTCTGTTGTAGCTCTGTTCACAAAAACCAGGATATGGAATCAACCTGCTGTTCATCAGTGGGTTAGCAGGTAAGAAAATGTGACATGTATATAGGACAAAACATTATTCTATTTTTGATGAAATTCTTCCAATTTCAGCAACATGAATGGAACTAGAGGACATAATGTTAAAACAAATAAGTGAGGCTCAGCAGCGATGAATAAATGTTGAATGTTTTTACATGTGGAAACTGAAAAATATCGTATTTGTGGAAGTTGAGGATAGCAGCAGAATGGATATAGAAGAGAGACGTTAGACTCAAGACTCAAGATTTCTGCTATCTTGGAAGAATGTGTTTTCTATTACTAAAAGGGAAATTCTTAGGAAATAATTATTTATTTCAGAACTGTTAATGAAGCAAATTTTGTATATTTATGTGTGGAAGCTAAAATGTAAACCTCAAAGAAGGCAACAAAGTCATTATTATCATAGCCAAGGAAGCATATGAAGGAGAAAAAGCTGGAGACAAAGTGATAAATGAGTACTGAGATGCAGTTAAATCAGAGGAATAACTTGCACTTTTCTCCAGCAAAATATAATAACTCTTGTAGACAACAACTAAATAAGTATTTCAAATTAGTAGAGAGACAGATGTCTAAGTGACTGGATACGCCTCTAATCTCAACCTTTTATAACTTACACAATGTGTGTGTGTATTTCAATGTTCCCCATAAATCTATACAGTTGATGTGTTAATTAAAATAAAATGAATACAGAAGTAAAGTTGTCTAATCAATAAAGCATATGCCATTCATTAAGTACAGTTCCTACTGAGCACAGTTTTTCCCTGAGTATGTGTCACCCACTGCCATATCTTGGCATGTCTCATGGTTTTATGATTCCCGAATTGTGCATTTTAAAAGAGATAAAATAATAACTCTGGTAACAAAAGCCCACTTCTCATTGTTTTTTGTTTTGTTTTGTTTTGTTTTGTATCTGGAGTCTTGGTCTTTCTTTAGTTATGCTTCAATTGACATGCAACATTAATTGTATGAATTATCTGATATTGGTTACGAATACTTTTGCAATCTTTGCTCAGTGATCTTGATATTCACAGAAAGGTTTGGCAGGGATTTTCTCAGTTACCCTCAGTGAATGCTTGCCTAGCCTTTGATTAGGTGCACTGCATGTGTACTGGTGCACATTTTCTATCCATCAGAAGTGTGTGACTGTGTTTTAGCTTTCATTTCCATCTATGTTAAATTCTCAAATTCACTGAGAGCTAAGAGATCAGAACCTCCTTAATTCTCTTCTGGATATATATATATATATATATATATATATATATATATATATATATGTGTGTGTGTGTTCATACTTCTAGTTTTCAGGATACATATGAGGTTTGTTTTAATCTTAGAGCTCTCTCATTTCACAACATTTTCTTCTGCGATTTTCTGAAGTTTCCTGTGTACTCCAATTGGTATTAAATATCAGACAGCTGAGATATTAAACTTTCACAGATTGGAAAAGATTTTTATGCTTAAGGATTTGTAAGTCAGATCAAATAAAGACAGCCCCATGATTCACTGTGGCCATGCAACCACCAAAACGGTCAAAAAGGGCGAAAAGTGCCATCATGAGCTATCACCAGACTTGTTCTTTCTCTTACAGTGGCAGCTACAGCAGAAAGGTAGGCTAATGAAGATCTGAGGAGAGAGAAACAAGGATTAGGAAAGTTGAAATGGTATGAATTTCATCAGTTTTATTAAGTTTCAGCTACTTTTTAAAAGTGTTTTCTCAGTTTTTTCAAATTGTTGTTTAGTATTAGAGATGTACAAAAGCTGTTTTTACATACTTTCCATAATGCTTATTTCTTCTATGAAGAGATGATTTTCAGAGATCCTCACTGCAACATTCACACACAAAAAATTCTCATTCTCACACAAATAATTTTTTTTAATCTCAAAACTACACTTGCAAACGCTTTCTGACAACATCTTCGAAGATATTCTAGGTAAAAATATGACAGATTATGGAACATTTCAACTAAATCCATGATGGCTTGCCACCTCACTCAAATAATCCAAACATCTTTCTGAGGTGTACAGCACATTGATCTTCTGTCTGTTCTTACCTTCACACTTTCCTTTTTAGTACTCGAGTTTTGTTTAGTCATCCGTACTCACACTGTCCACCTTCTGTTCCTTGAACATGTCAAATGTGCTCTTGTCCATGAATATTCCCTAGGCCTTATCGCTTACCTAACCATACTATTTATGGCACCACATTATAAAGATGCCATGTCAAAAATCATGGTAGAAGAGCATTTACCTGACCACTTTTCTTCTAGTGTCTTTTATCCCATTAAATGTATATATAGTGACAATAAGATTGGAGGGGGATGGTTAATTTTTAAATTAACCAGGCATTTAGTGGGATGACAATAAATATCTGAAGAGTTTCTAAGTAACCTGTTATCTAAGGTTAGTGGACATAAAAGAAGATTCTTTATTGTACAACATGTCAGTTTTTCAAGCAGGTCTTAGAATGAGAGATTGTGTGAGCTTCTGGTAGTAAATACTACATCGTCTTTGACAGATAAAAAATTTTTAGAAAAAAATCTCATTATGAAAGATAGAATGATAAAAACACAGAGATATAAGTAAAAGTTGAGCTTTTAATGAAATACATTCATCCATAATGAGAAACCATATTTTTTCAGAATATATTGGATTTATTTTTTAGATATAAAACAAAATGTTCAATGCTCAAAGACATTATTTAATCAAAGAAGTGTATCACTTCTGAATAAAAGCTTTAAAGAACATGTGTGGTGTTCCATAGGGTTCTTGGAGTACCCTGACTGTACTGCTTCCCTTCATCTTAGAGTTAGCATCAATCTGATGCGAATCTGTGGAATTACTTCTTACTATACAGAGGAAATTTGTAACAATGATTTTGTTTCCATCAGTTGCTATTAGGCATTCATTGCCAAGGTTCATTTGGCTATAGATACTATATTGAATGAAAAATGCAAAAGAAGTCCTTGCACCAAATAAGATATTTAGACACAAACCTCCCAGAAGTGTCTCACTAGGAGAACCCCATAAGCTTTCATCAGAGCTTCCTCATGTCGGCTAATTTATAGGTGCACCTTCCAAAAAATGCAGGATGTTGTAATGAACTCCAAAATGCTTTTTCAGCTTCCTAAGTTTTTAGGTCACCTTTAAAGAAATAACAGCTCTGTCTCCCAAAGAAATAAACTTTATGTTACATATAACAGTGATTTAAACCATTAATTTGTAGGAGTGAGAGGTGCAGTACAACAAGATTTCATGAGTGAATTTAAAGAATCAATGAAGAAGAAATAATTTTACTTTTTCTCTTCTCCCTCTATTGATATTTCAGGGTCTAAGAAAGGAGATAGCTTGCAAGAGTGGCTATCATGTCAATGAATGAAATAAATGACAAAACTGAGAGTGAAGCTTAAATCACAAAGCACTGATGCTAGACAAAAGTGTAAGCTAGTTGTTCAAATCTTTCTCAAATATTTATTTCTTAACTTCGGTCATTTGGAGATAGGTATGTGTGTGGTTTAAAAGTCATTTATGTTCCTGAAATTGATCATGAAACTAAGATTACAGAACTTGTTTTCCCAGTAAATTCTTCACAAATTTAGGTCACACCAACCTGTGTGAATTAGATGGAAGCTATGGAGTTGTTTTCTGAAGTGGAAACAGGAATCTAGAAGACAAGAGCCTGTATAAAATTACAGGGGTTCATTAATACAGTAGAGCTCATCTTTCATTCCCTAAGAAAGGACTCTTGAAATCAAGAAAAATATTTATTCATGTAGAATTACCCTAATGCACAACTCTCCATTTTGATGAGCTTATAACTTTGAAGAGTGACTAAATAACAACGCTATAGGAAGCAACCTAAAGGAAATATACATTTTTGAGTACCATTTAAGGTTTTGCTTAATACAGAGCTTAATTTTTTATGATTAAATACCACATCATGTAGATTTATGTTTCAGAAATGGACATTATTAAGGCAAATTATTTAAATAAAAATGACTATAATTCTCTACATCAATGAGTACATATTCATCAACATATTTATCCATTCAAAATATTTACTAAATTCTTAGTGTTTGTGATAGAATAAGAAAATAATATCTCACTCCACAAAGAATGGGTGTCATTTCAGAACCATCTAGCAGCAAATGTTGGAGAGGCTGCAGAGAAGAAGGAACACTTCTCCACTGTTGGTGGGACTGTAGACTCGTACAACCCCTGTGGAGATCAGTTTGGAGATTCTTCAAAAAGCTAGAATTGGAGGTCCCATTTGACCCAGCCATCACTCGGCTAGGTATATACACAAAATAATTAAGACTCATATCACAGTGACATATGTGCACCCATGTTTATAGCAGCTCAGTTTGTGATTGCTACATCTTGGAAACAACCCAAATGTCCATCAACTGGAGACTGGATAAAAAAGCTGTGGTTCTTCTACAGAATGGAGTATTACTCTGCTATAAAAAATGATAAGTTTGAATCATTTATACTTAAATGGACATACCTTGAGGACATCCTCATAAGTGAAATAAATAGAGCACAGATAGGTACATATTGCATCTTTTCTCTGATATGAGAAAATGAAGATGTAAATGAGTCCTAGAATTGTATGTGAAATGTATTGTGAAATAGAAAATACCCAAAGTGAAATAGAGTGAAGGGGAAAAATAATGAGATTATAACAAAAAAGTAAGGAAACAAATTGTATGTATATAGGGGGGCGATAGGGTAGGTAGGGCTATGGGAAAAATGTCTTATAGTGGTACAAATCCTCATTGTGGAGAGAAATTATGATGTGTATATGTAATGTACCAATAAAGATTTCAATAAAAAAGGAAAATAATATTCTAAACACTGCAACAGGATGTTAATTCATGTCCTTAAAGCATGACAATGTAGTGTATTATAGAAGATACTAGATTAAAATATGTTAGTGAAGTTAACAGAGAGAATTAATTTATAACTTGGAAAGGACCGTGAAGGTTAGTGAGCAAGATAATGTCCTAGTCCTTATATTTGATGAAGTTTAAAGTGGTCACGGAATAATATTATTTAGGCTGGGACTTGGTAGACGCATAGAGACTTGATTTCAGATTATATACTCTATGTTTTATCATTATTATACAGTATAATTTTAGGAACAGTATAACAAATAGTGACATATGAAAGGTAGCTGAAGCTCATTATAAGTTTGAGATTTTGTAGTCACAAACTGAATAGCATATAGAAAGTAAAGTATTGGGCCAGGGATTTAGCTCAGTGGTTCTGGTGTCTGTTTTGCAAGATCAAGGTCCCGGGTTCGATCTCCGGTAACCACATACCATACTGGGTGTTGAGACTCACACCCAGCAGCAATCAGTACATACCACAGTGCCAGGCATGGTGGTTCAAGCCTGTAATCCCAGCACTCGGGAGGCAGAGGCAGGAGGATTGCTGTGATGTGAGTTTGAGGCTGAGCTCAGGGCCAGCCTAAACTCCAAAGCGAGAACCTGACTAAAAAAAAAAAGTAAACTAATGCAAAGTTAAAAGAATTATGTTCTAAGAATAATTGGATATTGAATAATATAAACAAGAATCAATAATAATGTAGTGTATGTTGTCACAACTGTTAATATTTGTAGAAGAATAGGAAAAATCTGAGGAAAAGGCCCATCAGAAATTTCTTTTATTTCACATATGCAAAAGCTTAGGTTATAAGAATGCCAAGCACAGTTTTATGTCAAAAAAGTTTGCACAGTATAGTTCTGCAGTTAAGCTGTGTAAAGTTTTCTCTTTAGAGCCCTAGGACACATTTTCTTCTAAAGAAAATAGTAATACATGTAAACCATGAGTGGAAACATATTATAATTGAAAAGCTGAGGTACAGAAGTACAAAAACAATCTCTCACATATGTATTAGGCCCAAGATTGCTGGAACTCTAAGAAATTTGAAGTATTCTTGATGTATGCGAGGGCCTTGATTTGTCAATGAAGATGAGAGAGTTGTATTGTACTTATTTTTGTTGTATACACTACATGAACAGAAAGTCAGGACATAGTGGGAAAATAAGGAGACTCTTAAAGAAAATGGCAGTAACTATTATTCTCTCCTTTGTACATACCCACTTGCACAAGGATAGTTCATTTTTGTCTGCACACTTATTGTTAGGATATAACAACATAAAACAAACTTTATTTTAAAAGTTAATTTTAGGGCCGGGGAGTTAGTTCAGTGGTTCCGGCGCCTGTCTTGCAAGCGCAAGGACCCGGGTTCGATTCCCCGGTAACCACATAACAATACTGGGTGTGGAGACTCAACCCAGCAGCAACCAGTACCA